>NW_026476488.1:0-10021 GCF_026875155.1 Cherax quadricarinatus
GTGCTAGCAGCAGCTAAAATTACACCACACCCCGGCAAAGAAACTTAAAAATTCCCTTTGATGCAGCGGGGACTTTTTCTCTACATCTGTGATACATCACGGCACATTTTACTACCCTGAGGATATACTGTTTACAAAACCTTGCATACAATATACATTGCTTTGGGGACAGTACATAATAGCCTGGAAATGGAGATACATAACTGGCATAAATTTGATATATAGCTTGGAATGCATTACCTAACGTTCCTTACTACGGGGTTGATATCCGAGGGAGAATAAGGTTTATTGATTTCCTAAACAGAATCCGCAGGAAGACGTAATGAAGATACTACAAGCTTATAACTTTGCAGGTGTGAGAAGATGCGGTGGGTTGGAGGTTGGGCGTGGCGTGTGGGCGGGGCTGTGGGCGTGATTTGGCTGGTGGGCGTGGCACTACTGGCACCCACTGGACCACCAACCACCAGTGACCCGCGACTCTCTCAGCGCCTCCAGCGGGCTGTCAACGACCTTGATCTTCTCAAGAAGCAGAATGATGACATCAGACAAGTGCTTTCAAACACGAATTACTAAGTGTGTATTACAGGTCAATGTTTGTTATGACAGTCAAACCACTGGTCATCCCCTCCTCCACCCTCACTCTAGTAGCAGTAATAAATGTAATAATAACTAAAAGTAGAAGCAGTAGTTATAAACAGAAAAATAACTTGGACACCTACATCTCCAGGGAGGAGGTATGTATGTCTTCATAATTTACAAATTATCCAAACTTCAGAACACCCGTGAATTAACCTGATTCTTTTTTCTCCTTCTCCCTCTTCTCCTTTCCTTATTCCTCTCTCTTCTGCCTTGGGGTGTTGCTTGTTTTACCCCCCCCCCCTGTTTTTGTTTCCACTCTGTGCGCCTCTACGCTCTCCTGCAGTGCTCTCAGTTATGAAGTTTCCTGCTATCAATATCTGTCCCACGATCCCCTCAGCTGCTGGGAAGGGTAGGAGAGAAGAGCTGCTAGATAAGTACAGGTCAGCTATAGATTTCATTAAGTCTAAGGGAGGGATCCCAATCATATGTAGCATCTTGCCTAGAAGGGGAGTAGGAAATGAATGGTTGTCTAGGGCAATTGGTGTAAATTGCTGGCTAGACAGATACTGCAAGGAACTTGCAATCCCATTCATTGACAACTGGAACAACTTTTATGGCAAACATGATATGTATGCAAGGGATGGGGTACATCTCTCTGGGCAGGGGTGGTAGCACTTGCAGACTCGATTGAGAAGGCCATTGGTGAAATGCCTTGATTTTAAACTGATGAAGATAGAGGTATGGGTGTGTGTGGTGGAAACAAGCAGGTTGCAACACTAGGGTTGGAAACATAAATGTATAAAAGGCATTCAGCATGAAGTTATAAATAAAGACAATAGAACAGGTCAGCTAACAAAGGGGGGCAGCAGAGGGCAGCAAGGACTAGCTCCCTTAAGGTTTACTATACTAATAGCAGGAGTGTTAGAAATAAGATAGATGAGCTAAGATTAATTGCAAGTGCAGAAACATAGATATTATTGCTATAACAGAGACCTGGCTCAATCTGAAAGATAGAGAGATGCCCTCTGAATGTCACATACAAGGCTATAAATTATTCCACACTGACAGGGTCAACAGGAAAGGTGGTGGAGTAGCGATGTATGTCAGAGACAATTTAAATTGTTGTGTAAGACAAGATATTAAATTAGAAGCGTCAGCCACTGAATCTGTTTGGTTACAGCTTCTCGAGGGCCGAGAAAAACTAAATTTTGGGTGTGATTTACAGGCCCCAAATCTTGATAGGGAGTGCAGTAAACTTCTATGGACGAAATTCGTAAGGCATCTACATACGAAAATGTTGTGCTAATGGGAGATTTCAACTATAGACAGATTGACTGGAGCAATTTGACAGGAAATTTAGAGTCGGGTGACTTTCTTGATACGATCCAGGATTGTTTTTTAAAACAGTTTGTGACAGAGCCAACTAGGGGAAATAACCTCCTTGACTTGGTTCTTGCCAGTAGGGAAACACTAATTAATAATCTTGAGTTAATGATGAGCTTGGGGAGAGTGATCACAAATCACTCAGTTTTTAATATATCATGGAATTCCCCAATAATGGCAATCAAGTCTCCGTCCCTGACTTTCGCTGGCTGATTTCATAGGACTGAAAAATTACTTAGGTGGGCTGAACTGGAATGACCTGACTAAGGGTCAGGTAGGTGGTGATGGTTGCGCGATATGATGCTTTCCAGGGCATAGTTCTAGCTGCTCAGTCAAATTATGTTCCAAATAGGAAATCAGATCAAACAAAAATGATCCTAAATGGATGAACAATAGATTAAAATATCTGATTGGTCAAAAGAGAGGCATATATAGGCAAATCAAAAGAGAGAAGGGGCAATTAAGAAATCGATATATTCAGTTAAAGAGAGAAAAAAAAAGGGAAATAAAACAAAAAGGGATTAAAGTTGCAAGGGGCTAAAAAAAAAAAAAAAAAAAAGAACCCCTAAAAACCTAAAAAAAATTTTTAAAAAAAAAAAAAAAAAAAAAAAAAAAAAAAAAATAATAAAAAAAAAAAAAAAAAAAAAAAAAGAAAGGAAAGGAAAAGAGGAGTTTAGCACCCCTTTTTGGCAATTTTTTAAACATATACAAAAAAGGGGCAGGGTGCCAATAAGGGGAAAATGGCAAATGTGATACCTATTTTCAAAACATGCGGGTCCTTATTTCGAACATAGACCAATAACCCAAACCTCCAAGTGGAAAATTTAGGGAATAAATAATTGCCGGGGCTTTTTTTTCGTAGCCACCTTGAAAAGCAAAATTAATCAACAACTCAGCATTTTTTAAAAAGGGGGGCGTTCCTCTTACGAATTTATTAATTTTTTTTCACTAAGGTATTGGGAGGTAAACAGGTAATGAATTGAATTGTGTATATGGACTTCAGTAAGGGTTTTGGGAAGGGGCCCACATCAGAGACTATTGGGAAAATTAAACACATGGGTGGAGAGAATTTTTTTTTCCCGGATAGGGCATGGTTGACAAATAGGCAGCAGAGAGTTGCAAAATGGGGGAAATCAAGGGGGAAGCGTCACGAGCGGGGTTTCCCCAGGGGGCATGTTTGGGCCCCCTGCTGTTCACCAAACTACATAAACCAAGATGAGTGTGTGATGAAGGGTTTGAAAAGTGAATGGTTTGATAAGTGTCTCAATCTTCAATCTTCAATCTTCGACATAGATGAGGGCATAAAGAGCGACATCGGCAAGTTTGCCGATGACACCAAAATAGGCCGTCGAATTCATTCTGACGAGGACATTCGAGCACTCCAGGAAGATTTGAATAGACTGATGCAGTGGTCGGAGAAGTGGCAGATGCAGTTTAATATAGACAAATGCAAAGTTCTAAATGTTGGACAGGACAATAACCATGCCACATATAAACTAAATAATGTAGATCTTAATATTACGGATTGCGAAAAAGATTTAGGAGTTCTGGTTAGCAGTAATCTGAAACCAAGACAACAGTGCATAAGTGTTCGCAATAAAGCTAATAGAATCCTTGGCTTCATATCAAAAGCATAATAATAGGAGCCCCTCAGGTTTTTCTTCAACTCTATACATCCTTGTTAGGCCTCATTTAGATTATGCTGCACAGTTTTGGTCACCGTATTACAGAATGGATATAATTCTCTGGAAAATGTACAAAGGAGGATGACAAAGATGATCCCATGTATCAGAAACCTTCCCTATGAGGATAGACTAAGGGCCCTGAAACTGCACTCTCTAGAAAGACGTAGAATTAGGGGGGATATGATTGAGGTGTATAAATGGAAGACAGGAATAAATAAAGGGGATGTAAATAGTGTGCTGAAAATATCTAGCCTAGACAGGACTCGCAGCAATGGTTTTAAGTTGGAAAAATTCAGATTCAGGAAGGATATAGGAAAGTACTGGTTTGGTAATAGAGTTGTGGATGAGTGGAACAAACTCCCAAGTACCGTTATAGAGGCCAGAACGTTGTGTAGCTTTAAAAATAGGTTGGATAAATACATGAGTAGATGTGGGTGGGTGTGAGTTAGACCTGATAGCTTGTGCTAACAGGTCGGTTGCCGTGTTCCTCCCTTAAGTCAATGTGACCTGACCTGACTAGGTTGGGTGCATTGGCTTAAGCCGGTAGGAGACTTGGACCTGCCTCGCATGGGCCAGTAGGCCTTCTGCAGTGTTCCTTCGTTCTTATGTTCTTATGTTCTTATGTTAAGCCCTGGCTCTATTTCTACAACTGAGAACATTCCTCTCCAGCGCTATTCTTCGTCTGTCCCGTCTTCCCCGCTCATCCCATTGGGATCTTGTTAGGTAAGACACATATGCAACAGTTAGGTATCTTTATTATGAAACGTTTCGCCTACACGGTAGGCTTCTTCAGTCAAGTACAGAAAAGTTGATAGAAGCAGAAGATACTTGAAGACGATGTAATCAGTCCATCACCCTTAAAGTTTTGAGGTGGTCAGTCCCTCAGTCTGGAGAAGAGCATTGTTCCATAGTATGAAACAATATGGAGATGAAGTGACAGGATGGAGCTTTTTATAGCGCCAAGAGGTGAGACGTAGGCCACTAGGAGAGGTAAGAACTCAGATGTTGAGAGGTCAGGTCCCTCTCAAATCCAGCCGCTCTCACTAGTGGAAGTTGTCGAAGTTGATTGCAGGTCTGTACCAAGATACCCTTGTGTTGCAGTGTCTGACAGATTGAACATTAAAATGGTATAAAATACCGACAGGTTGTTAGGTAAGACACATATGCAACAGTTAGGTATCTTTATTATGAAACGTTTCGCCTACACAGTAGGCTTCTTCAGTCAAGTACAAGTGCAGGTAAGATCCCCATTGGGATCTTACCTGCACTTGTTCGTTCGTTCGTTCGCCTGTGCTTCTTGTAGATCAGAAACTGACCTTGCAGTGTGTAGTCACAGTAGCTCATACTCTCGTCATCACAGTCTCCCTACGATTCCCGTTGGAGAGGGGAACCTTTACCTGTTCGACGATGTTCGCACTTCGTGTTAAGATCAAACCAGCCAGTGGTTTTATAAATGATTCCACTAAACTATCACTTGCTGCCGCTATAAGAACCTGCCTAAATCTTAAATTCACAGCGATCCACTCACTCAAGGACTCCTTTATTGTCGTCTGCACCGACGACAATGAAGCAGCTAAACTTATGGACGACACTGCAATGAATGCATTGCGAGACCGACAATTCAACATATCACCGTCTCCCTCCTTGCTGGCGAAACGTTAAACAATTGGATAAGATAATCACATCCTTACCAACGGATGAATTGAAGACCTCAATCAAAGAACAGAACACCTGGACCTCTATAGACACGAATTCCCAATGCCTCATCTATGATCAAAATCACCTTCTCAAACATAGATATGGCTACCCAAGTGCTCTCTAATGGACTGATTATCTCATATTACCACATACATCCATGCCACATAGAACCTGAACGTTTCGCCCCTGTCTCTCCCTGTTGGAACTGTTACTCTTATCAACATTCAACCAAGGACTGTCCCATTAAAGACAAAAAGATCTGTTCTACTTGTGGAAAAGGTCATGACTTCAAAGCTGCACCACCACCGATGCCACTCCAACATGTCTTAACTGCAAGGGTACACATCATACCTTTGCAGCCGAATGCCCACTACGAAAAGAAGTAATGTCGAAAAACATTAAAGAAGAAACCAAGAAGAATAGCCCCAAATCGCCGACATATGCCGCCATTTCAAAACTCAAGTCGGACACCACCGGAATTCTACAAACCACACTGCAGTCATCTTTGTCCAGCAATTCCCTCTCTGAACATCAAAATGGTATACAATACCGACAGGTTGTTAGGTAAGACACATATGCAACAGTTAGACAACTTTATTCCGAAACGTTTCGCCTACACAGTAGGCTTCTTCAGTCGAATACAGAAAGTAGGCAGGAACAGTAGAGATGTGAAGACGATGTAATCAGTCCATCACCCTTAAAGTCGTAGAATTTGAGGTTGTCAGTCCCTCGGCCTGGAGAAGTTCAGTTCAGATAGTTCCTGACTATGGAACTGAACTTCTCCAGGCCGAGGGACTGACAACCTCAAATTCTACGACTTTAAGGGTGATGGACTGATTACATCGTCTTCACATCTCTACTGTTCCTGCCTACTTTCTGTATTCGACTGAAGAAGCCTACTGTGTAGGCGAAACGTTTCGGAATAAAGTTGTCTAACTGTTGCATATGTGTCTTACCTAACAATTCCCTCTCTGCACTCCCTGATGCTGCTCCTTCTAAGGTGCTGTGTTGCATAATGTATGCACACCTTGCAAATGCAGCAAACCCAGGCACATTCAACACTACAATTAACGAATTATTCTGTCTTAACAACATGCCGTCATTCAACTTCCCTGACTCGTCAACATCACAGGACTTCCTTAAGATTATCCCAAAGCCACTGGATGGCGAAACGTCTACAATAAAAATAACCAGATGTTGCACATGTGTCTTAACTTTCATTTTGTCGGTATTGTATACCTTTCTTGCACAAAGCTTTGTAGACAATGCAAGATACCTCCCATGAAATGTATTGGTGCAATGAGTACACTAGCTTTGGTGAGTTTCGAAAGTCTTTCTACTTGTGAAAGTTTGTCTGGACTGCCTCCAAGTGAGTCGCCTACCCTGGCAAGCTCTGTTGACACTGAGCTCTGAGGTCGGTACTCAGCCTTACAAGTGGCTTATAGGCCAGATTTTCATAAATGACTGATGCTGCAAGAAATCTCGCCTGCATGCACGTTTAACCCTTTGAGGGTCGACAGGCCCTCTCCGAAACTCGTTCTCAGGGTCGGCCAAATTAAAAAAAAAAATTATTTTCTCTTATGAAAAGATAGAGAATCTTTTCCCGATCATAAGGACACCAAAAGTTTGAAATTTGATGGAAAACTTACGGAATTATGCTCTCGCAAAGTTAGCGTCTCGGCGATGTTCACGCATCGGCGATTTTGCCCACTTTGAGCCCCATTTTCGGCCAATTCCACTGTACTAGTCGACAAAAAAACATGAATATTTCGCTAGAACTCCATTTTTTTCTATCGAATGGGTGCAAGAAACCACCCATTTAAAATTCAACTATCCAGTACAGTGGTCAGATTTTAGCAATTTTGCCAATTTCACACAAATTTCAAAAGATGCCAATTTCCGAATAGGGTCCAGAATAACAAGAAAGACATTCCTGCACTAAAATGACATTTCCTCTGGTCATTAGTCACGTCTCAAGGCCCCTCTTACATTATTTTGCTTTCCACTTGAATTTTTATTCTCACAAAAAATATAAGAATTTACTGTTATGCAGACTACTGCATTAGTTAAAAAATGGTATAAATATTATTGGTGCACTTGAGAAAGAATATTAGACTCACCAGTTGACGTGTATTGCACGCTTGGGACGATTTGTTTACTTTTGAAATTTGTAAAAATCGAACATTTCTGCTACTTTGAGCTCAATTTCAAGGTACCTTTCATTGTAAAACCAGTCAAAATCATCTCAATTTCTGTAATATGTCTTCCATTCTATAAAGTGAGACCAAGAAAACTAGAATACAACAATAAATACCATACGAAAATACAGTGCAAAGTGGCTGTTTTATTCCAAAAAAATGGTAAAAGTTTTTTTTTTTCTCATTATGCACTGTGTGCTGCAGGATTTTTTTTAGACTGTGCACACTGACCACATAGACCCAATTCTTTCATATGAAGCCTACCAGCTTTCTCCCACTAGATTTGAGGGCGCTAGAATTTAGGCGTACTAGTACGTCAAAAACCCTGGATCGTAAGCCGTACTAGTACGTCCGAAACCCTCAAGGGTTAAAGGAATAACTTACTTGGTGATGTAGAATCTATTCTGGTCTTCAACCTCCCTAAGCTTTTAGTCCCTCTGGACTTGCCCTCAGAACCACGTGCAACCGGGAGCCTTAATTCCTGCAATATTCAATCGATATTAGTGACCTGCCTGTACCTCACAAATTCCTATTCCAAGGGGGGTGAATCCCTAAGAAAACTATGCAGAAAGTGACACTAACTTCTAGGATGACAAGAGACAAGGTACGTGCTGGTCATGAACTGCCGGCTGCACAAAGGCCTACACCTCAACTCACTCGTAACTTTCCCCAGACACTGGCCAGAATCCTAAGAAAAAGTGGAGGACTTGTCTTACTGGTATGGGCCTGACAGAGGAGGACATCTACGGTATGTTGAGGTGACTCCACCAGATTTCCCCAGGTCTCATATGTGAAGACACGTGGGGGTGCCGCCTGCTGATCACGGCACGTGTTGTTCAGATGGTGTCTGGTCTTAGAAGAAAGCTCTGGCGTCTTCGAGACCCGCGCCTCGTCGTTCAAACTTGGGCTGCCAGTTCTCCCTAGCTATGTTAAGGTCTTAGGTCTACATTATTATTATCTACAGTTGCCTCAATAATCCTAATATTAGTGTACTAACAGTATAAACTACCTGCTTCTTCCCCGAAGGGTAAATCTATCAATTAAGAAGTACCTTCCAACCACCTTCGCCAACCCAGGTGAGTGTGTTTGTGTTTTGGGTGGGTGTAAGGGCCCTCGAACGGTGTGTTTTTCCCTGTTGGGACTTCTTGGACCGAATAAGTTCCAACACTATTCCTGGAGCCCAGCCATGGACCAGATTTCAAAATTTTCCCTTCATATATAAGGGGAATTACCAACACAGGAGGGATATGGGTGGTTTTACTTTTGTGTACAAGGCCAACATTTGTCAAAGAACTACACTTGGCTCCACTCCGAGGACGGTGAGAAGTGAGCTTCTACACCACATGACAGTCAGTGTGACTGTACCTGTCTCCAGAACATCACTTCATCTGAGAACATTTATTCCCAGGTGACTCTTGAGTCTGGAACATGTTCATACAGCATAATATCAACGAAATAAAGTCAGTTGATTAAATGAAAATGCTGGCCCACAGATGGCTCCAACTTTATTCTGTCTCTACTTGTATGTCTCATAACAATAAAAAGGCTTTTAAATGAGCTGTTGTAGGTAACAGCTTGTAAATAAAGTTAGGACTCTAACCTAACCTTATGTAAAACCCTGTGTAAATAAAAAAAAAGACTCTTATCAATCTTCAAGAGGGAATGGGATAAGTTTTACAAGCTAGTTACTTGTTGAAAATTTTTAATTTTCCTAAATTCAGCATGTGTAAATATGAATAATATAATAATTGTGTATTAAAATGTGATGCTGATTGACCCTTCAAGAAATTTTGTGTGGAAAGGGTGTGCAGAGACTCAATGATACAGGGAGATGCCATAGTGAATTAAGGTGTGAGCATTGGTCTGTTAATAGTGAAATTTAATCTGGTGTCATCAAGGCTATAAATGGGCATTTCGATCTGAATTTGTAATAGAAACCCTGTTAATGTCCCCTGCTGAAGAAATGGGACAGGAAATTTGTGGACCTCCAGAATTAAGTATGGATGGTGAAAAATAAGGAGACTACACCATCACTCACACAGGAAGTGCGCCGTTGTCCTTTCATTTAGATTTCTCGCTGGCCAGTGTAGGTTTCTGTATGCCAGGTAGGCGTTGTGGTGTGATCCGACTAGAGTAATTATATGGTAAGTGGTAATAGAATTTCTTTTCTAATAACACTATTATTATATGTACTCACTTAATTGTGGTTGCAGGGGTCGAGACTCAGCTCCTGGCCCTGCCTCTTCATTGAGTGCTACTAGGTCCTCTCTCTCCCTGCTCCATGAGCTTTATCATACCTCATCTTAAAGCTATGTATGGTTCCTGCCTCCACTACCTCACTTGCTAGGCTGTTCCACTCCTGACTACTCTATGATTGAAGAAATACTTCCTAACATCCCTTTGACTCATCTGGGGTCTTCAACTTCCATGTGACCCTTGTTTCGGTTCCCCCCTTTTGAACATCCTTCTTTCCCTCTT
>NW_026476490.1:0-10166 GCF_026875155.1 Cherax quadricarinatus
TACTAGCAGCATAGTGTAGGAAAACCCTTGGATAACCCCAAAAAAGTCACAAAAAGTGACTATTTCCAGTTTCCGGCTTGAGCTTGAGCCTGAGCTTCTCCACCATAGGAAAAAATCTAGCAAACAAAATACAAGGCACAAACACCCATCCATCAGACTACCTCATAGGAACCTACCCAAATATGCTATTCCTAGCTCCAACCAACCCCATTGAAGTTATGCTCATCATAAACACCCTTAAAAACAAGGCAGGAGACATAAACAACTTGCCTGCTTTTATGTACAAAAAAGCTTCTCAAGTATTGTCACCAATTATTGCAACGCTCTTTAACAAATCCATTGAATCATCTACCTTCTCAACAATCCTCAAAATAGCGAGGGTCACCCCGATCCATAAAGGAGGTGACCAAGCTGACTTGAATAACTATAGACCAATATCTAACTTGCCACTGCTCTCTAAAATCTTTGAAAAATTAATTCATAGATGGATCTATTCCTACCTCGTTTCACACAACATATTAAACCCTTGTCAGTTTGGATTCAGGAATAATAAAAGCACAAATGATGCTATCATACACATGCTAGAACTAATACAGTGGACCCCCGCATACCGTTGGCCTCATATGTTAAATCCGCATACCGATACATTTTATTGCTAAGATTTCACCTCGCATACCGCTAAAAAACCCGCTCAATGCTGTTTGTCCGAGACGCGTCTAATGTGCGGCCTGAGCCAGCCTCACATGTTCCGCCGGTGGCATTGTTTACCAGCCAGCCTCCGCGGTAACATCCAAGCATACAATCGGAATATTTCGTATTATTACAGTGTTTTTGGTGATTTTATCTGCAAAATAAGTGACCATGGGTCCCAAGAAAGCTTCTAGTGCCAACCCTACAGCAATAAGGGTGAGAATTACTATAGAGATGAAGAAAGAGATCATTGATAAGTATGAAAGTGGAGTGCGTGTCTCCGAGCTGACCAGGTTGTATAATAAACCTCAATCAACCATCGCTACTATTGTGGGCAACAAAACGGCAATCAAGGAAGCTGTTCTTGCCAAAGGTTTAACTGTGTTTTCGAAACAGAGATCGCAAGTGATGGAAGATGTTGAGAGACTCTTATTGGTATGGATAAATGAAAAACAGATAGCAGGAGATAGCATCTCTCAAGTGATCATAAGTGAAAAGGCTAGGAAGTTGCATGAGGATTTAATTAAAAAAATGCCTGCAACTAGAGATGATGTGAGTGAATTTAAGGCCAGCAAAGGTTGGTTTGAGAGATTTAAGAAGCGTAGTGGCATACATAGTGTGATAAGGCATGGTGAGGCTGCCAGTTCGGACCACAAAGCAGCTGAAAAATATGTGCAGGAGTTCAAGGAGTACATAGACAGTGAAGGACTGAAACCCGAACAAGTGTTTAATTGTGATGAAACAGGCCTGTTTTGGAAGAAAATGCCAAGCAGGACCTACATTACTCAGGAGGAAAAGGCACTCCCAGGACATAAGCCTATGAAAGACAGGCTTACTCTGTTGATGTGTTCCAATGCTACTGGTGATTGCAAAGTGAAGCCTTTATTAGTGTATCACTCAGAAACTCCCAGAGCATTCAGGCAAAAGAATATCCTCAAGGCTAATTTGTGTGTGCTGTGGAGGGCAAACAGTAAGGCATGGGTCACTAGGGACTTTTTCTATGACTGGTTACACCATGCATTTGCCCCCAATGTGAAAGATTACCTAACTGAAAAGAAATTAGACCTTAAGTGCCTCCTGGTGTTAGACAATGTCCCTGGTCAACCTACAGACGTGGCAGAGTGACTTTATGGGGACATGAGCTTCATTAAGGTGAAGTTTTTGCCTCCTAATACCACTCCTCTCCTGCAGCCCATGGACCAGCAGGTTATTGCAAACTTCAAAAAACTGTACACAAAAGCTCTGTTGAAAGGTGCTTGTAGTGACCTCAGAAACTCAACTGACTCTAAGAGAGTTTTGGAGAGAGCACTTTAATATCCTCAATTGTGTAAACCTTATAGGTAAGGCTTGGGAGGGAGTGACTAAGAGGACCTTGAACTCTGCTTGGAAGAAACTGTGGCCAGAATGTGTAGACCAAAGGGATTTTGAAGGGTTTCAGGCTAACCCTGAGAGGAGTATGCCATTGAGGAATCCATTGTGGCATTGGGAAAGTCCTTGGGGTTGGAGGTTAGTGGGGATGATGTGGAAGAGTTGGTGGAGGAGGACAATGAAGAACTAACCACTGATGAGCTGCTAGACCAACTTCAACAGCAAGAGGCCAGACCTGAGGAAACTGGTTCGGAGGAGGGGAGAGAGAAATTGAAGAAGTTGCCTACTACAAAGATTAAGGAAATCTGTGCAATGTGGCTGAAAGTGCAAACCTTTATGGATGAAAATCACCCTCAGACAGCTATTGCAAGCCGTGCTGGTGACTATTACACTGACAATGTTGTGAAACACTTTAGGGAAGTCATAAAGGAACGAGAGGTACAGGCCACTATGTTTACCTGGAGTTTACCTGGAGAGAGTTTCGGGGGTCAACGCCCCCGCGGCCCGGTCTGTGACCAGGCCTCCTGGTGGATCAGCGCCTGATCAACCAGGCTGTTGCTGCTGGCTGCACGCAAACCAACGTACGAGCCACAGCCCGGCTGATCAGGAACTGCCTTTAGGTGCTTGTCCAGTGCCAGCTTGAAGACTGCCAGGGGTCTGTTGGTAATCCCCCTTATGTGTGCTGGGAGGCAGTTGAACAGTCTCGGTCCCCTGACACTTATTGTATGGTCTCTTAACGTGCTAGTGACACCCCTGCTTTTCATTGGGGGGATGGTGCATCGTCTGCCAAGTCTTTTGCTTTCGTAGTGAGTGATTTTCGTGTGCAAGTTCGGTACTAGTCCCTCTAGGATTTTCCAGGTGTATATAATCATGTATCTCTCCCTCCTGCGTTCCAGGGAATACAGGTTTAGAAACCTCAAGCGCTCCCAGTAATTGAGGTGTTTTTATCTCCATTATGCGCGCCGTGAAAGTTCTCTGTACATTTTCTAGGTCGGCAATTTCACCTGCCTTGAAAGGTGCTGTTAGAGTGCAGCAATATTCCAGCCTAGATAGAACAAGTGACCTGAAGAGTGTCAATCATGGGCTTGGCCTCCCTAGTTTTGAAGGTTCTCATTATCCATCCTGTCATTTTTCTAGCAGATGCGATTGATACAATGTGTATGGTCCTTGAAGGTGAGATCCTCCGACATAATCACTCCCAGTCTTTGACGTTGGTGTTTCGCTCTATTTTGTGGCCAGAATTTGTTTTGTACTCTGATGAAGATTTAATTTCCTCATGTTTACCATATCTGAGTAATTGAAATTCTCATCGTTGAACTTCATATTGTGTTTCATGCAGCCCACTGAAAGATTGGTTGATGGTCCGCCTGGAGCCTTGCAGTGTCTGCAATGGAAGACACTGTCATGCAGATTCGGGTGTCATCTGCAAAGAAGACACGGTGCTGTGGCTGACATCCTTGTCTATGTCGGATATGAGGATGAGGAACAAGATGGGAGCTAGTACTGTTGTGCCTTGTGGAACAGAGCTTTTCACCTTAGCTGCCTCGACTTTACTCTGTTGACGACTACTCTCTGTGTTCTGTTAGTGAGGAAATTATAGATCCATCGACAACTTTTCCTGTTATTCCTTTAGGCGCGCATTTGTGCGCTATTACGCCATGGTCACACTTGTCGAAGGCTTTTGCAAAGTCTGTAATATATTACATCTGCATTCTTTTTGTCTTCTAGTGCATTTAGGACCTTGTCGTAGTGATCCAGTAGTTGAGACAGACAGGAGCGACCTGTTCTAAACCCATGTTGCCCTGGGTTGTGTAACTGATGGGTTTTCTGATGGGTGGTGATCTTGCTTCTTAGGACCCTTTCAAAGATTTTTATGATATGGGATGTTAGTGCTATGGTCTGTAGTTCTTGCTGTTGCTTTACTGCCCCTTTGTGGAGTGGGGCTATGTCTGTTGTTTTAGTAACTGAGGGACGACCCCCGTGTCCATGCTCCCTCTCCATAGGATGGAAAAGGCTCGTGATAGGGGCTTCTTGCAGTTCTTGATGAACACAGAGTTCCATGAGTCTGGCCCTGGGGCAGAGTGCATGGGCATGTCATTTATCGCCTGTTCGAAGTCATTTGGCGTCAGGATAACATCGGATAGGCTTGTGTTAATCAAATTTTGTGGCTCTCTCATAAAAAATTCATTTTGATCTTCGACTCTCAGTCTGGTTAGCGGCTTGCTAAAAACTGAGTCATATTGGGACTTGAGTAGCTCACTCATTTCCTTGCTGTCATCTGTGTAGGACCCATCTTGTTTAAGTAGGGGCCCAATACTGGACGTTGTTCTCGATTTTGATTTGGCATAGGAGAAGAAATACTTTGTGCGACAGAAGTCCAGTGACTCTGAAGCTGGTCCTAGTGGCATTAAAAGAAGGGAAGTAACCCCAGAAAAGGACTTGACACCTCAAGTCTTAATGGAAGGGGATTCCCCTTCTAAACACTAAGACTCTCTCCTCCTCCCATCCCATCAATCATCACCAGATCTTCAATAAAGGTAAGTGTCATGTAATTGTGCATGCCTTTTTCAGTTTGTGTGTATTAAAATTAATATTTCATGTGGTAAAAATTTTTTTTTTCATACTTTGGGGTGTCTTGCACGGATTAATTTGATTTCCCTTATTTCTTATGGGGAAAATTCATTCGCATAACGATAATTTCGCATAACAATGAGCTCTCAGGGACAGATTAATATCATTATGCAGGGGTCCACTGTATATACCACACTTGAAAAGAGAAGTCCCGCTGGGCATTTTCATTGATTTACGTAAAGCTTTCGATACAGTCGACCATGAACTGCTGTACTCCAAATTAATGCACTATGGTATCAGAGGCC
The DNA here is from genome assembly GCF_026875155.1 of Cherax quadricarinatus. Classification (NCBI taxonomy): domain Eukaryota; kingdom Metazoa; phylum Arthropoda; class Malacostraca; order Decapoda; family Parastacidae; genus Cherax; species Cherax quadricarinatus. Next base: position 4,935 of record NW_026476490.1, read on the forward strand.
ACTCCCTCAACTACCCAAAGTCATACCTTAGTAACAGAACTCAATATGTGTATGCAAATGATGCAAACTCTTCCACCCAACCAATCACAGTAGGAGTCCCACAAGGAAGCGTCCTTGGACCACTCCTCTTTCTCATCTACATCAATGATCTACTGAATGCATCACAGCTACTCAAACCCATATTATTTGCAGATGACACTACATATGTCTTTTCCCACCCAAACACAGTCATGCTAGCAAACACAGTCAATGCTGAATTACAGAAAATATCTGCCTGGATGATGACTAACAAACTTACCCTGAACACTGATAAAGCCTATTTCATTCAGTTTGGAAACAAAGCTGCAAAATGATCCAATTAACATAACGCTAAATGAATCATCAGTCACAAGACTCACAGAGGGAAAATTCCTAGGTATCAACCTTGACAGTAGCCTTAAGTTCCAGACACACATACAACAAATCACCAAGAAAATCTCCAAGACTGTAGGCATACTATCAAAGATAAGGTACTACATTCCACAATCAGCTCTCCTGGTACTGTACCATTCACTTATATACCCTTATTGTACATATGGAATTTGTGCATGAGGATCAACAACATCCAATCACCTAAAACTGCTAATAACCCAGCAAAAGGCAGCAGTAAGAATAACAAATTCCCACTCCTGCCAGCATACTCCAATTTTCAAAAGTCTGAATCTGCTCACCATTAAGAACATCCATACTTATTCATGTGCCTACTACATACACAGAACAATACACACAAATATAAACCCCCCACTCAAACTTCTCCTCACCAACCTAAACAGGACATATGACCACAACACAAGACACAGATCTCCTTTTGATATACCTCGTGTCCATATCACACTGCATAAAAACTCTATGCACATAAAGGGCCCCAAAATATGTAATTCATTACCAGAAGTTATTAAAGTAATCCAGTCTGAAAATCAATTTAAGACTCTTCTCAAAAGCCACTTAATTACTGTACACTAAATGCTAAATACTCAGTACACACTTACTCACCTATGTACTCCCACATCCTAACTGAAACAATCACATTGAACCTTTTATCCATTGTTGACAGGAATATAATTGAATCATTGTTTTCACAAAAAGCATTTTCGAATATAAATATATCCTTGTATTATACAAATTTTGATTCATTTATAATTAATATTCTACTGTGCAACTATGAAATAATTACTATCCTACTGTACAACTATGATATACTCCTTAGTATTAAGTAGACTGTAAGCCAATAATGTTAAGTTGGCCCATAATGCCTAGGCATAATAGAGGCTCTCTTTGCATTGCAACCCACTATTGTAAATACAAAATCTCAATGTACTGTTTGCAAAGACATAAAATAAAGAAATAAAGAAATATATGATTTTTGGTAAATATTTTTTTTCTCAGTTATTTGTTGGGCTATCTTACTGAAACTTGGACAATGTATGATGGAAAGATGCTTCTTAATGTATACCAAAAATGAAAGAAATCGGACAATAAATAAGAGACTTCACTTCTCAGCCATTTGCCACCCCTTAGCGTTATATTTTCATATGGTTTTCATGACTGTATTCTTGTTTCTCAGGTCTCATTTGATAGAATGGAAGTTATAATACAGAAATAAATATGATTTTGATTGGTTTCATGAGGAAAAGTACCTTGAAATTGAGCTCAAAGTAGTGGAAATGTTCAATTTTTACCATGTTCAAGAGTAAACAATATGTGTCCAACTGGCCAGTCTAATATGCAGTCATGAATGGGTTGACATTATGTATACGTACAATTATTACAACAATGCAGTAGTCTGCATAATAGTAAATCTTCTAATTATTGTGTGAATAAAAATTCAAAATGGAAAGCAAGAGTAATATATGAGGGGCCTGGATACATGACTAATGAACAGAGAAGATGTTGTTTTAGTGCCAAGAATGTCAGTACTGTTTATTCTGTCCCCAATTTTGAAATTGGCTTCTTTTGAAATTTGTGTGAAACTGGCCAAATTGCCAATTTCTGACCCCTTTATTGGGTAGTTGAAACAGGTGAATGGGCGGGTTCTTGTACTCAGTCGACAGAATAGAAGTAAATAATTAAGTTTATTCAGGTATACACAAATACAGTTACAAAGATTATCATACATAGCAGCACGTGTGTAAAGAACCTAAGATAACCCAAAAAAGTTAGACGAAGTGAATAATTTCTATCGAGGTCCTTAAAGACCATTGTGTAGTCGATGGGTTTTAATGCATAATAAACCAGTTAGCCATTTTGTATAACAAACCAGAAACAAGAACAGATCTTGCAAGAACCCTTGTAAGATCTGTTCTTGCAAGAGTTGCACTGAAGTGAAGTTCAGTGCAATGCTTTTATAAACCTTGCTGAATTTAAACAGCACTACAGAAGGAATACTAGTGAAATAGCCACAAGTGTGGTAGACTGGAACAATGGAATGGGCCAAAAATAGGGCGTAAATTGGGTGAAATCGCCAATGCATAAATATCGCTATTAGGTTAAGTGCATTCTAACCCAACCACTCTGTAATCCAGCAGGGTCACTAATCTGGCACCCTACAGGTCCCGATGATGTCGGATTATTTGATGGCCGACCTGTATGGTACTTACCTGGAGTTTACCTGGAGAGAGTTCTGGGGGTCAACGCCCCCGCAGCCCGGTCTGTGACCAGGCCTCCTGGTGGATCAGAGCCTGATCAACCAGGCTGTTGCTGCTGGCTGCACGCAAACCAACATACGAGCCACAGCCCGGCTGGTCAGGATCCGACTTTAGGTGCTTGTCCAGTGCCAGCTTGAAGACTGCCAGGGGTCTGTTGGTAATCCCCCTTATGTATGCTGGGAAGCAGTTGAACAGTCTCGGGCCCATGACACTTATTGTATGGTCTCTTAACGTGCTAGTGACACCCCTGCTTTTCATTGGGGGGATGGTGCATCGTCTGCCAAGTCTTTTGCTTTCGTAGTGAGTGATTTTACTAGGGGAAGTGAACATAATTTTGTCGTTCTATGTCCCGTAGCTCAGTTGGTAGCGCACTCAGCTCACACACTGAGGTCCATGGTTTGATCCCCAGTACAGGTGGAACCATTAGGATGTGTTCCCTTATGATACCTGCTGTCACTGTTCGCTTAGCAATAAGTAGGTACCCGAGTGTTAACTGACTGGTGTGGGTTGCATCCTGGGGACAAAATTAATCTATACTAATGTCTGAAATGCTCTGCATAACCAGGAACTTTCTATATAGTATGTTACTGATGTCAGCTTTGGTCGGTATACACTGTATCATGTACTTGTACAAATTATTATTATTATTACCTACAGTAGGTGGCCTAGCTTCAAATGCCTTATACTGTACAGCAATAAAGAAGAGGAATAGACTGCCTGCTGTTCAACTGTTCAACTGCCTCCCAGCATACATAAGGGGGATTATCAATAGACCCCTGGCAGTCTTCAAGCTGGCACTGGACAAGCACCTAAAGTCGGTACCTGACCAGCCAGGCTGTGGCTCGTACGTTGGTTTGCGTGCAGCCAGCAGTAACAGCCTGGTCTGTGACCAGCCCTCCACCAGGAGGCCTGGTCACAGACTGGGCCATGGGGGCGTTGACCCCCGGAACTCTCTCCAGGTAAACTCCAGGCAAATATGGCAATACCTGTCCTAGCATGAGCCAGCACAGGAAGAGCTGTAGAATGTACCTAATGAATGAAGCTACAGAAAGGTACCTAATGAATGAAGCTACAGAAAGGTACCTAATGAATGAAGCTACAGAAAGGTACCTAATGAATGAAGCTACAAAAAGGTACCTAATGAATGAAGCAACAGAAAAGGGAGAGGGAGTTCTTGTATAGTTAACATTCATGTACCTATTATTATAAGCTGATCCTCTCTTTAATTATTATTATAATAGATCTGATGTCAACAACTATAGACCTGTTAGTATACTCAGTGTGATGTCCAAAATTCTAGATTACAAAAGCATTCTCCATAGTTACCAGTCAGGTTTTAAGAGATCTCATTCAACCAATACCTTGTAGATGAATGGTTCAGAGAACCGACATGTTGATAAATTAGACACATGTGCAACTCTTGGGTATCTTTATTGAGGAAACGTTTCGCCACACAGTGGCTTCATCAGTCCATACATAGGAGAAACTTGAAGAACAGGAGGAGAATGAGGTAATCAGTCCCTCAACCTTGAGTCGATGTGTTCAGTCCATCAATCTTGAGTAGAATTCTACTCAAGATTGATGGACTGAACACATCGACTCAAGGTTGAGGGACTGATTACCTCATTCTCCTCCTGTTCTTCAAGTTTCTCCTATGTATGGACTGATGAAGCCACTGTGTGGCGAAACGTTTCCTCAATAAAGATACCCAAGAGTTGCACATGTGTCTAATTTATCAACCAATACCTCCCTCATTAATTTAATGGACTACCTGAGAACTGAGATGTCGCTAGGGAACTTCATAGGAATGGTAACCTTCGACTTACAAAAGGCCTGCAATACAGTCAACCATAATATATTGCATAAGAAACTACAAGCTATCGGCATGAGTTCTGCAGAATGGTTTAAGTCCTACCTGAGCAACAGGAACCAAATTGTTACGATCAACAACACAGAATCAGAACCCATGCCAATAACATGTGGGGTTCCTCAGGGTAGTATCCTGGGCCCTTTGCTATTTCTGTGCTATGTGAATGACATGCCTATCAGTGTCAAATGCAGCTTCTACTCTACACGGATGATAGTGCTCTGTTAGTATCAGGGAAAGATCCAGAAGACATTGCTAATGCACTGTCACTAGAACTAAGAGACCTGTAGCAAATGGTTGGTAGGCAACAAACTATCACTGCTCCTCAGGAAAATGGAAGCTATACTCTTTGGAATGAAACATAAATTGAAAAGAGCAGATAATTTTAATGCCCAGTGTAATGGGGAACCTATATTACAGTAAATTCAGCAAAATATCTAGAAATCCCATTTGACCCAAGCATGTCAGGAGTACTAATAGGAAACAATGTTGTAAAGAAAGCGAATACCAGACTAACATTCCTCTACAGGCAGGCGCAATGTCTACCTACTGAGGCTTGCAGGGCCCTATGTCTAGCTCTGCCTTAACCAAAAATTAAAAGATAGGCTACAAATCACCCAGAACAAAATGGTGAGATTTATTCTGGACCTGGTCTAAAAGCAGTAGGCCAGGTGAATTACA
>NW_026476492.1:0-2500 GCF_026875155.1 Cherax quadricarinatus
TCACTTCTCTCGTCTTATCACTCAGGAAAAACCAGTATATTTCATGATGACAAATTCCAAGGGTTATAGTCCTTATTTTCCCTTCATCTTTACACACTTCTACTCTCTTGAGAGTCGTGTTTATCTAGTTTATCAGGGGCAGCGTCGCAAGTCTTGCGTGATCTTTATTATGCTGTTATTCTTGTCCCCGTGTCCACACTCCTATGACTCTCTCTTTCTCTCTCTCTCTTTTACACAGGGTTTTACAAGGTTAGTTTAAGGTTCCTAACTTTGTTTACATGCCAAAAGCTGTTACCTACATCAGCTCATTTGAAAGCATTTTTATTGTTATGAAACATGCAAGTAGGGAACAGGATGAAGTTGGAGTCATCTGTGGGCCAGCATTTTCATTTGATCAACTGACTTTATCTCGTTGACATCATAATGATGTACGAATGTGTTCCATACTCGAGTCATCCTGGGGATAAATGATCTCAGATGAAGTGATGTTCTGGAGAAGGGTACAGCCAGAGTGAAGTTGTTGCTTTCTGCCCGTCTTGTGGTATAGAAGCTTGCTTCACGCTGTCCTCGAAGTGGATCCAAGTGTGGTACTTTGACAATATTGGCCTTGTACATAACAGTAAGGCCACCCACATCCCTCCTGTGTTGAAGGCTCTGCTCAAATTACAGATCTATCCAGGATTGGTCCAGGCGAAAGATGAGACGTCTTGCTCTCTTCTCTACTCTGTCAAGCAGTCGCAGATGAGAAGGGGGCAGGCGAACCATGAAAGCGGGGCATGCTCAAGGTGTGAGCGTACTTGTTCCTCATACAGAATCTTGCAACCCCTGCTGTCAAGCAGATGCTAGATACGGCGAAGTGCTGTAAGCTTTCTGGCTGCCTTGTTTGCAAGATTTAATACGTGGTTTTTCATGGTCAATTTGAAGTTAAATTTCACCCCAAGGATATCAACTTCTTCTCCAGGTGCCAACACCCTCCCATTCATCCTTACTACTGCACCAGCATTACCATCATGGTGCCTAGAGACCATCATCATTTGTGTTTTTTTCAGGTGCAAATGTTACTTGCCATCTATTTCCCATGCTGATATAGCTCTTAGTTGGTAATTAATGTATATTAGAGCAGCTGGCATTTCTTCTCTTGGATAAGTGAATGTCAGTGTACAGTCGTCTGCATATGCATGGGATTTTGGGATGAGATGAAGAAGGTCACTGAAGTAGACATTCCATAACACTGGTCCCTGAACGCTTCCTTGTGGAACACTTGCCCCAATAGGATGTCTTGCTGATTCTGTTTCATTGAGAACTACCCTTAGAGATCTACCATGAAGGTAATCACTGAGGAGACATAGCGTAGAGCCTGCAATTCCTAGTGCTTGAAGTTTTGCTAAGAAGCCCTGGTGCCACACCAGGTCGAAAGCGCCAGCAATGTCAAGTGCTACCACACAATTGACTTTGGATTCATCCAGTGACTGGTACCACTTAGTGGAGAGGTTTAACAACAGATCAGCAGCAGAGTAACCTTTCCTGAAGCCATATTGACGATCACAAAGTAGTGAGTGGTACTCAAAAAACTCTGCCATTTGTCTTGAGATTTGTAGATGAATGGTTCAGAGAACCGACATGTTGATAAATTAGACACATGTGCAACTCTTGAGTATCTTTATTGAGGAAACGTTTCGCCACACAGTGGCTTCATCAGTCCATACGTAGGAGAAACTTGAAGAACAGGAGAAGAATGAGGTAATCAGTCCCTCAACCTTGAGTCGATGTGTTCAGTCCATCAATCTTGAATAGATTGATGGACTGAACACATCGACTCAAGGTTGAGGGACTGATTACCTCATTCTTCTCCTGTTCTTCAAGTTTCTCTACGTATGGACTGATGAAGCCACTGTGTGGCGAAACGTTTCCTCAATAAAGATATCAAGAGTTGCACATGTGTCTAATTTATCAACATGTCTTGAGATTATTGTCTCAAGGATCTTACCAGTGATTGACAGGAGTGATACTGGTCTGTAGTTACAGATTTCTGCTCTGCTCTTCTTTTTGTGAACAGGGACTACATTTGCCTCTTTCCACAGAGAGGGCCATTTACACTGTACTAGGCAGTGCTGAAAGATGCGAGTTAGAGAGTGCTGCTATCTGGTCTGCACATCTCAGCAATCTTGGGCTCAACTTGTCTGGGCCCACAGACACACACACTCTCTCTCTCTCTCTCTCTCTCTTTCTCTCTACTGTTGACGAATTGTCCAACTGAGGTTCTCCACCTTGCTGCTTTGTTCCCAATTCTGTTATGTCTTTCTTTTTTAAAACTATTGTTCAATTCACACTTTCAAGCCCAATCTCTGTCCTGTCTGTCTGTCTGTCTGTCTGTCTGTCTGTCTGTCTGTCTGTCTGTCTGTCTGTCTGTCTGCCTGTCTGTCTGTCTGTCTGTCTGTCTCTCTCTCTCTCTTCCTCTCTTTCCTTTATGTGTGTTGTGTGTGTGTTTTGTGTGTGTTGT
>NW_026476492.1:5000-10087 GCF_026875155.1 Cherax quadricarinatus
TTTTAAATTATTTCACATATTTAAAAAAAAAACAAAAAAAATCCATTAAATATATTATATATATATATATATATATATATAAAATATATATATATATATATATATTGTGTGTGTGTTGTGTGTGTGTGTGTGTGTGTGTGTGTGTGTGTGTGTGTGTGTGTGTGTGTGTGTGTGTGTGTGTGTGTGTGTGTGTGTGTGTGTGTGTGTGTGTGTGTGTGTGTGTGTGTTTTGTGTGTGTGTGTATTTCGACGTTTCAGAGTAATTGGATTCGATCCTACTTCTCAGAAAACTGCCCACTTTCTATTAATCAACAATTTACATCATCAAATACACTGGCTGTGACCTGCACCTGCAGCCTCCCACGACCAACATGCATATATTTTTTTTTCCAGAGCTGAGGATTTCCGGTAGCCGGCAGAATCAATGGCAATCAATGTTATGTAAAAAACTTGACGAGGTGGCTCAGAATTTTTGAGGGGGGTCTCTCTCTGACGAATAACCAGACCAAATCTCCCTCAGTGGGAAACACACTGACAGTGATATATGTACTTTCTCTGTGTATCTGTGTATTGCGACTGTGTACAGTGCTTGCAACAGGTGAAATATATATATAATATATATATATATATATATATATATATATATATATATATATATATTATATATATAATATATATATATATGGAGGGAGGAGCCAGTGTGTGGTGTTCCATACATTCTGTGTGCAAACCAGGAATCAACATGGTTTACGCGGGCCAGTTTCGGCAGACATCATCGTGAGTATCCACCGGAGATCACAGAGTTGTGACAAACCTCTGCATCGGACCATTGCTTCTGTATCAGTGAAAGTGCAGTGTACATGTTGGGATTTGGGAAGTAGCGGTGGTGAGGGGATCCTGGCAGTGGAGGTGTGGAGGAGGTTTTGTTTACATCTGTGATCGGCCGGGGTCGTGGGTTGGGGAAGGAAGTGGCCGCCCACGACACGGTCATTGGATGGTGAACAGAAGAACACCTCGGTTAATAGTGTGGGCTGGTGATTAGTGTGCCAAATGGCGAGAGTTTTTTCTAAATGGAACAATAAGTGTAAACAATTAGCAAAAGTTAGTCATTTGATGTGCGTCTTGGAGCGAACACACAGGGCCACTCTCTCCCCCCTCCCCCATCCCAGTTCCCCTCCCCTCATCCAGCCTAGGCCCACTGATTTCCCTGACCAAGGGTGTTGCCGTTTGTGGCCCCCACAATTACAAGTTCCGCCGCTCGCTACTCCCCCCCCTCATCCCCCATGCATCCATGCTGTCCTTCACCCGTCACCCCACAGCTGGCGCCCTCCCACCCCACGATATCAGCAATGCCAAAAAGTAGTCGTGGGTTCCAGGAATCTTCACGACAGAGCCAAAGCTGTGTTCACGAGGCATCTGCCGGGTTGGGGCCACAGGGAATGTGCACTCAATCCCACATTGGCAACATCCTTTGCACACAATGGATGTCTAGGCTCCAGGAGAGCTCCAAATGAGAACAACCAACAGCCCCCCCCAGAGACAGGGCTGACAGCTACCGTGACTTCACCTCTACAGAGGACCTCAAATCTGCAATCAAATTAACATCCACCAGGACTCTGACACACATCCCCAAAGCAGCTCGCCTCAAGCTGCTAGCAAATTCATTGCCCTGAAGAAAGTCAACGATGCCCTTCAAACAACAGATCCTGGCACAACTTGCTGCTTTTTGGGCAATGCCTGTTTGGCTGTCCCCCCAAAGGGAGGGACAAGTCACTAGCAACAATGTTATTAGGACAATAAATACTTTCCCAAGGGATACAACCTGTCGTCTCTCCCCTGGGGCGGACAAACACCCGCCGGTCAAATGCCAACAACAGGACACCCGACACCTAAAAAATCAGAGCCAAATTAGCAAAAAATAGGGTTAATACTATTGGAGCTTTGAATTTATAACCAGTGGGATACCATCGCTCCCAAGGACGCCCAGCACGGCGCAAGCTCTGAAGGACAAACATCACCCAGGGCTCCCAGTACCAACTTTGCCCTCCCTGACATTGCAGCAGGCGAAAAACATCTACCTTACAGGATGCTGATGTGTATAAAGCTGCTATGTCATTTCACAGGGCTCGCAGGAGGTTTCACCGGGTTAAGGCCTCAACATTTAAAACAAATACTCAACCCAGCACTTGGTGAGGTTTTCAGAGAGGTGCTGTCAAACTCACTAAATTTTCCAACCTGTGCCTGGCTGGCGGTGTCCCAGAGGCCTTTCAGAACCTTTTTCTTTGGTGCCTCATTGTGTCCCCTCCGGAAAAAGGATGGCGGAATCAGGGCCCATTGCAGTGGGTAACACCCTTGGGCCCGCCTAGTCACCAAGGCTGCAGTAAAAGGCGAGTCAAGAGGTGCTGCAATGCTGAAAACCAACTCAGCTCGGTTTCAGCGTTCAACATGGGTTGTGAAGCAGCTGCCCACGCAGCACGAGTATATATCAAAAACATGTCCTATGAAAAAGCCTTGGTCAAATTTGGGCTTTGGTAATGCTTTCAACTCAGTCAGAAGGGATGCTGCTCTCCAAGCAGTTTATAGAAACTTCCCTTCCCTTTATCCCTTATAGAAAACGTGTTTAGTGTGACTTCCAAACTATTGTTTGGGGACCCTGAAATTGACGCGTGTGAGGCGTGCAACAGGGGACCCTCTCGCCCCCTTTCTATTTTGTTTGGTCATCAAGGAATGTCACGGAGACACTCTCCAGCGAGCTCAATATCTGGTTCCTGGACGACGGTACCCTAGCTGGCACAGCAGAATCTCTCCTAGAGGACATCAGAAAAATTAGACTGGGAGGAAAGCCTGGGCCTTTCCCTTTAAAATCCCACCAAATGTGAAATAGTTTCTACCCCAAACAACAGATGATCCAGAATATTAGTGCCGTTTTACCAGGAGCACGAGCCATTGATCCAGCCAATAGCACTCTCCTCGGTGCTCCTCTTGGGTCCAATCCATCGATCTGATCCTAGGAAAAAAAGTCTCAGACCTCCGGACGATGGAAAGCAGGATGAAAGACATTTACACACACGATGCCTTCTACCTACTCACCAGGTGCCTGTTTAATCCCAAAACTTACCTATTTTCTGAGATGCTCCCCCGCTTCAGCAGTCCAAAACTCAAGGAATATGACTCTCTCCTGAAGGGGCCCTGTAGAGAGTGTATTGAATCTTTCCCTTGACGATGGAGAGTGGTTGCAAGCCTCCCTTCCGGTCAGGCTTGGAGGGCTAGGAGTACGCAGATCCTCCCAGATTGCTCTACCAAACTTTCCTATCCTCTTCCATTAATCAAACGAATTGATAAGACAAATTCTTCCTGACACCCTCAGTGACTCAGCAGGAATAGAAGACCCTAGCTATGCCAGTGCCATCACCGAATGGGAGACTCTTGCTACTCCAGAACCAAACCCTAGTGCAGCACTGGCTCACAAACAGTCAAGCTGGGATGGCCCAATTGCTGAAAAGGTGCTTGCCAACATGCTCAGGGCTGCAACATCAGATAGGGAGATTTCCCATCTCCAGGCTGTGAGTGCACATCACTCCGGGGACTTCCTCCAAACAGTTCCCATATCGGCAATGGGAACGCGACTCGACGCTCTGTGCCTTGCTGCCCCAAATAACACAGAATACATGTGTATTTGCGGCGAAGTGCAAGCAGACCAATACGGTCTACATGGTCTTAACTGTTCCAAAACCAAGGGCTGGCATGCAAGACACAATGAGGTCAACGACATCATTAAGAGAACCCTTGCTACAGCTGGATGCCCTGCCGAGAGGGAGCCCCGATCACTCGCAGCAAACAATACCCACAACCCAGCAAACCGCCCCGACAGGATCACCATCTATCCTTGGAAAGAATGGGAAGCTCTTAGCATGGGACTATACCTGTGTGTCACACTGGCTGACACCTATATCCATCACAGTGTGGGGCGACAGGAGGAGCTGCTGACCACAGGGAGGAGTACAAGATCAGCAAGTACAGGGACATTAGCCAACAGTATCAATTTTTTCCCAGTGGGATCAGAGGGCCTTGGGAAACATGGGGAAAAATGCCACACGTTTCCTTAAAGAATTGGGTTCCAGACTCATCGACCCCACCAGGGACAAGGGCACCCACTTTCATGTTCCAGGCCCCAGCATCGCCATCCAGAGGGGAAATGCTTGCTGCATACTTGGCTCACGTCCAGCTCGGAGAAGCTGGAGGAAATTCATGATCTTTGATACATTGCGCCATTGATTCATGTTTATGTTTTTTTCGGTAAATGTATTTTGTTTATTAATAAATGTTTTACATAGAATATAAAATATAGGTGGTGGTAGGAGAAGAAAAAATCAAACAGCTCCGGGGAGAACCTTGAGTTTTCCCTGAGGTACGTTTTTTGTCTTCTCTGAGGATGAGGGTCCCCCTTCCAGCTATAGAGGTGGTACTTCCCTATATTTTTTTTAAAAATATATAATATATTTATATATATATATATATATATATATATATATATATATATATATTTATATATATATATATATTATATATATTGTGTGTGGGTGTGTGGTGTGTGTTGTGTGTGTTGGGGTGTTGTCGTGCCGAAAATAGGCAGAACTTGCGATCTTGGCTTAATTTGCAACGTATCTCGCCATATAGGACAAGTGGAAAATTTGTTTTAGCAATAATTTCGCCAAATCATTCTGAACCTAACGAAAAAAATAATTTGATTGTTTTGTTTTTTAGTACTAAATTATTGTAAACATAAATTTAAAATAAAAATATTTAGTTTGGTTAACCTAAAATAAATTGCTCTTGTTATAATAGGTTAGTAAGTTTTCTAAGATTTTTTTGGTGCAAAAATTTAAAATTTTTACATTAACATTAATGAAAAAAATATATCTTTTCAACGTATAAGAGAAAATTTCAGAAAGAACTTTAATTTTAAATAGTTTTTTTTGCTAATTGACCAGTTTTACATATTCGGCACGAATTATAAAATTATAAAAAAAAAATTTTTTTTAAAATTTTTTTAATTTTAAAAAAATATTTTTTATAAAAATTTTAAAA
>NW_026476495.1:0-10125 GCF_026875155.1 Cherax quadricarinatus
GGTTTTTCGCTCCTGTCTGTCTCAACACTGGATCACTACGAAAGGCCCCTAATCACTAGAAGACAAAAAGAAGCTGAGTAATAATCAAACTTTGAAAAAACCCTTCGAAAAGTGTGCCGGGCGTAATAGCGCAAAAAAATGCGCGCAAAAGGGAATACAGGAAAAGGGGGTCGATGGTCAAAATTTCCTCACTAACAGAACACAGGAGTAGTCGTCAACAGAGAAAAGCCCGGGGCAGTACGGTGAAAGCTCTTTTTTCCAAAGGCACAGTACTAGCTCCCATCTTTTTCCCCAACCCTTTATATCCGACATAGACAAGGAGTCAGCCACACAACGTGTCTTCCTTTGCAGATGAACCCGAATCTGCATGACAGTGTTTCCCCATTGCAGACACTGCAAGGCTCCAGGGGAAACATCAACCAAACTTTCATGGGCTGCAGAAAACAATATGAAGTTCAACGTAAAAAATTTCAATTTCAGATATGGTAAACATGGGAAATTTTAAATTTTTCATCAATACAAAACAAATTCGGCCACAAAATAGAGCGAAACACCAACGCAAAACCGGGGGTGATTATGTCGGGGGATCTCCCCTTCAAGGACCATAACATTGATCAATGCATCGCTAGAAAAATGACGGGATGGATAATGAAACCTTCAAAACTGGGGAGGCCCAAACCCCCAGAGCACTCTTCGGGTCACTTGTTTATCTAGGCTGGAATATTTGCACTCAACAGCACCTTTCAAGGCAGGTGAAATTGCCGCCCTAGAAAATGTACAGAAAACTTTCACGGCGCGCATAACGGAGATAAAAACCTCAATTACTGGGAGGGTTTTGGGGTTTCAAAACCCGATTCCCGGGAATGCAGGGGGGAGAGATAATGATTATAAACACCGGGAAAACCTAGAGGACTGTACCAAACTTGCACACGAAAATCACTCACTACAAAAGCAAAAGATTTGGCAACGATGCACCACCCCCCCAATAAAAAGCGGGGGTGTCACTAGCACTTTTAAGAACCAACAAAAAGGTCAGGGGCCCAGACTGTTCAACTGCCCCCCGACACAAAAGGGGGGATTACCAACAGACCCTGGCAGTTTTTCAAGCTGGCACGGACAACACCTAAAGTCGTTCCTATCACCGGGTGTGGCTCGTATTTGGGTTTGCTGCGCCAGCAGCAACACCCGGTTGATCAGGCGCTGACCCACCAGGGGCCCGGGTAAAAGACCGGGGCCCCGCGTGGCTTTGCCCCCCGAAACTCTCTCCAGTAAATCCGGAAAGGGTCAAAATGACTTTTGTGGAGTCTATTTTTTTGACTAGAATGAGCTATAGTACAATGGGTTTTAATCAAATAATAAAAAGACAAATTAAAAAAGCACTATCTCTCACTAGAAATTTGACTATGGTCTAATATAGGAATTTGGTATTGCTATTATTGAGTTAGAATGATTTGTACAACTGAATTTAATCTAATAAATAAAAATAAAAATTAAAAATAGCACCATCTCTCTAGAAATTTGCACTAGGGGCTAATATGTGAATTTGGTATTGCTTTTATTGGCTAAAAAGAGTATAGTACAACTAGGTTTAGTCTAATAGATAAAAATCAAATTACAAAACACCAGTCCCTCACTAGTTTTTGCCATGGTCTAGTATATAATTTTGGTATTGACTATGTATTGAGCAGAATGAGCTAGAGTAAAACTGTGATTATCAAAAATAAAAAAGGAACAAGACTTCAATGTAATTGCACTAAGGTTTTGTAAAAATTTGTGCACACATCAAGGTAAAAAAAAAAAAATACAGATAAGAGCAGTATCCCAAGCCATTTATACTATGCATAGCTTTACGGCGGTTTAAAAATTAACTTAAGATTAACTAAGCAATGTAAATCATGATAAAACTTTAATGAAAACAGATTACATAAAGCACAAGGATATTAAAAGCAGGTCAATGAAGGTTTCTGTTAGGTATGTTTTAAAAAATAATAAAGTTAGATTGGGTTTTAGGTTTAACTTTATTGATTAATTGTGGAAACTTTTAAGAATAAAATTTAAAAGGGTACATTATTCAGTATTTTTTTGGTTTTGGGTGAGTAAGTGATTTTGAGAAGAACTTAAATTTTAAAAACGGGTAGGGGTTTTTTTTATTTTTCAGGTAATGAATTCAGATTTTAGGGCCTTTTATTGCTTTGATTTTTTTGCATAGCGTGAGATGACACGGGGAACATCAAAAGAGTGATCTGTGCCTTGTTTATGTCATGTGTTCTGTTGAGTTGGAAAGGAGAGTTTGAGGGGGGGGTTAAAACAGAGTTAAGTGTTCTATGTATGAAATAGGTGCAGTAATAAGTATGGATTTCTTTATGGTGAGTGGTTGAGTGATTAATTTTGGGGGAAAGTGTGCTGCCTTATGAAAATTTTTATCATCTTTCTAATGACCTTTTGTTGGGGAATTAGTGGTCTGAATGGTTACTTGTTTTTTGAGCCCCAGCACAAATTCCATAGGTGAGATAGGGGTAAATAAGAAGTGATAAGGGGCCCGGGGGGCTACTGGGAGCATAGTACCGTACTTCGATAGTATCCCACAGTCTTTGGGAAAATTTTTTAGAAAATTTTTTGAAAATGTGTTTTTAAATTTGAGTCATTATAAGGTGGATTTCCCAAGAATTTTCCCTCTGTTTGCTTTGTGATAGGTGATCCGTTTATCATTATGTTAAGAGGGGCATCTGTACTCTGTTACCAAACTGAATGAATAGGTTTTGTAATGTTTTGTGTAAGTTTGTTAGTCCTCATCCAGGTAGATATTTTTTGTAATTCGGGATTTACAGTATTGGGTAGTGTGACTGGGCTCGGGGAGAGAAAACTATGAAATGTCCCTCTGCAAAAAGGTGGGTTGAGTAATTGCGAAGCATTTGGAAGGTCATTTAATAAGGGGGAAGAGGGCCAAGGGGACTTCCCTTGGGGCACCAACTGTAATTGTTTTCCAAAGATTTGCCCCTTTTTCGTACACAATTGGGTTCTGTTGCTGAGGGATGACTTTAGGTAGTTGAGGGGTGCCCTCTTATACCCCTGGGACAATTTTTTGTGGGGCAAGTCATGGTCAATGTATCAAAAACTTTACTAAGTCAATGAAAACCCCCGTGGGACTTCTTTTTTTCTTATTTCATGTAATATGTTTTAGCATGTGTATAATACATCATTTGTATTTTTATTAGGGCCCGAACCAAATTTGGGGGGGTTGAGTATGTTTTGGGGGATAAGGTTTTAGTAGATTCGTTTATGAATTAATTTTTTGAAGATTTTGAGAGAGGGTGTAATTGGATATTGGCCTATAGTTATTTAAATCGTTTGGTTCCTCCTTTTGGATCGGGTGACCCCTTTCATTTTGAGTACTGTAGGGGAAAGGGGAGGGTTTAAAGGATTTGTTAAAGATTTGAAAGATTGGAGATAGCACTTGTGACACTTTTTTTTTTAAAAAAAGGGTGGGAAGTACTTAAAACTCCCGCCTTTTTTTTTAGTGCATTGATTAAGGGAGACTTCGAGGATTTGTCGGGGCTAGGGAAAAGTGTGTTTGGGAAACGGATAGTCATTTGGTGGGGTACTGACTTGGGGTTTTATTCATAATATTGGTATAATTGTTTACAAGAATTAGAGTATAATTTAAATTTTAAAATTTACACGATAAAATCACAAATTAAGGTGAAAATAAAATAAAAAAAATGAAAAAATAAAAAAGGCAATGATTTGGTTAAATAGCAGTAAGTGGAGACAGGATAATATAAAAGTTGTAGTTGAAAATCTAGGTTAAAAAGTATGGAAAAAAAATGTCAATAAAAAAAATTTACAATAATTTATCAAAAATTTAAAATAAAATTGGGCAAAAAGGGATTTAGAATAAAATTGGGCAATTAGTATTTTTAAATGAGGTAAATTTTTGAAGACAAGTTTGGTTAGTTTAAAAAAAATAAGAAGGAACATGAATTGGTAAGTTGTAAAAAGGGAATAGATCTGTAATTTTAAATACAAAAAGACTATGAGGTAAATGGCGTTGAATCAACAATGAAAATTTAAAAAGTTTGGGGTTTTAAGAATTTTGGGGGCAAAAATTTTTTATGACAATATAACACTAACGGGGGACAGGGGTATTATCTGCACTTTGCTCTGAT
The DNA here is from genome assembly GCF_026875155.1 of Cherax quadricarinatus. Lineage (NCBI taxonomy): Eukaryota > Metazoa > Arthropoda > Malacostraca > Decapoda > Parastacidae > Cherax > Cherax quadricarinatus. The sequence continues at coordinate 4,167 of NW_026476495.1, forward strand.
TCTTTAGTCCAGCCTACTTAGGAATGTTTTAAGGTCTGTTCGTAAGAGAATATCTTTCCCAGGGGGGTTTTTTCCAAACCTATTTTCCATCCCCGTTCAGTTTCCAGAAATTTGTGAGAAAGAAGCCCAAAACTCTTCCCTTCAAGACTTGCCTTATAACGCTGCCAAAATGCCGAAAAATGCTTAAAAAAAAGGCCAAAGATAAAGAGTACAAACTAGCTATTTCTCTAAGGTCTGCACACTGAGTCAAGCATAATAGTTTTCCCTCTTATGAGCAAAAATTTGTAAAAACTCACACAATGGATACTTTAAAAACTTTTCATGGAACTTTGCTTCCATCAGAAGCGGTTCCCCTGACTTACATCAATTAGTGAAACCCAAAAAATTTGATGTCATCTGTTTGCGGGAATGTAGATTGAAAGAGGGAAAGCACCCCCACCAAACTTGCCTGGATATCAGCTTAAAACCAAAGGTCAACCCAAAATTTGTGTATGTATGTCAAAAAAGAGCTTGACTTTCACTCCTTTCCCCTTTGCAGATCGAGTTAAAACAGCAGTATCTGGTGTAAAAGTAATAGCGTTTTTTTTCCATAAAAATTTTAATCTCTACCCCCAGCAAACCCAGCTTCGACCTGTGCTTTACCAATCGCATAAATAGTAAACCCACCTCATTTTTGGGAGATTTTAAGCCAGACAAAAAATATTGGGGGTCTATAAAAAACACCAATGGAACAAACTAGGGGGAATTGCTAAATGAGCATGATAATTTCGAAATTTTGGGGGACAAATGAGCCACTCACATAATGGTGGCAAATAGATCTGTGTCCTGGATTTTATACATCAATACAGCATGACTCGTCATAGTTTATGATCTTCTATCTACACTTCCCAAAACTAACAACTGTCAAACTTGACACACTCCAGCAATCAAGGAGCTAAAACAGAAGGGGAAACTTATTCTAAAAAAGAACACAAGACAACTTTTTTAACCACTTGGGTCAATGGCATAAGAATTTCGACCCATTTGGCACACAAAAATTAATGATGTTTTTTTACCACTATTAGAGTGTTTCCAGATCGGGGGAATAGGAAACAAAAAAAACCCTCCACTTAAATAACAATAAAAACCCCAAAGTAAAAACTATAAGATCCACACTGCGCAAACTAACACATGCAGCAGGAGGATTGGTAAAGCATACCGTGAAGTAGAACCCCAGACCTGCTCAAACTTTTTAAGCGCATAACAAAGCAAAGGAAAAGAAAGGAAGAATTAGGCAAAGGGAAAGGGAACAGTTTGTTAGTGGGTTAAAAGGTCCACCCCTTTGATTTGGCTTGGAAAGGGATAATAAAATAACCCGGAAAAAAACTGGCAATGTTTTCTCTCCCTTTCCTCTTTAAAAAGCAAATGACCCCCATAAATGACTGGGCCAAAACACCAGGCATGAAACCTTCCATCTCAATTAGAAAAAAATTTTGAGAGCTTTTGAAGAAATTTAAACTGTTAATTTTATGAGCCAAAATATTATGAAGTGATTGCCTCTTTTTCCGATATGAATTAGATAACATTAACCCAAAAATCGATCAACTGTCCCGGAGAGGATGGGATAACCTATGATATTCTCAGAAATCTAAGGCACGTCCTGATAACCCTTTTTGGCACTGTATAATCCAGTTCATTGAGGCGTTCGTTCCTACTTCCTGGACTCAATAACTCATTTCCTATCCCTAAGCCCCTCAAGCAGCCTGATACATTTAGGCCGATCTCCTTACCTAGTTTGTCTTTTGTAAAACTTTTGAAAGAATGCTGCTTAATCAGACAGTACTACAGAATCAGACATCAACTTTCCCCCTACCTCTATGGGTTCATGTAAAGGTAAAAGTGTCGAGAACTGAATTTCCACCTTTCTCACTGCACACACCTCTACTAGATTTACCACTTTTCTCTTGATCTAAAATCTGCATTGTGGAATATTGCGAACAGAACCGTTTATACTACATGAAACTAGCCAAAATGAATATTGGTGGTAAGCTTACCTCTGCGGATAATAGGAACCAGTCCAAATAGAGTATCCTCTGTCCTATACCAAGGCTTCAGAAGTGAATCTAAAGAATGTCTTTAGGTACACCGCAGAAGGAGTTCTTAGGTCCCCATTCCTATTTAATAATTCTGAATAATTCCTCCTAAATGCTCTACCAGCCGCCTCACCAAAACATATAGCTATAAGCTATGCTGATGAATATCATGATCCATACAACAGGGCAACAGAAGATGAATACCATTCTTTAATGAAGTTCAAGCAATTTGTACTCGACTAGGCCTCATAACAACCATCTTTCCTCAAAAACCTAAGATATTAACAAGCAAACGACATCCCCCACCTCGCAGGGCAATTTGGCAGGTGAAATGCATTAGCTACGTTAAACTTACACATATCTTGGTGTAAGAGTACCCTTTAACAACTCCACTATACCACAACTAAACAAGAAATGTAAAGCCTAGGCTAAATGCTCTCAAAAGCTGTTGCTTCTACATCCTCAACTATGTGCAAATGAGAGAATCGTGAGAATGATGTAACATAGCCTATGTTTAGGTCCTTAATTGATTATGCTGCTCATATGTTGATATAAGCTAGAGAAGTTCTCTCCGACCCTGAGTTAATGCAAATGAAGCTTCAGGACTTATTCTTGAGCATGTCCCAGATCTACAAAAGTTCTTAACATGGAGGAAGGATCTTGGAATTTCTAGTATCCAGTGATAGGATTTGTATGAAATTAACACTGTACTCGGGTATTAGAATGTTGAGAAACGAACCAGACACAGTCACAGTGAATCTTACCAAGTGTCTAGAGGGTAAATACACACAGATCTAAATGGATTGTGAAACGTGGCAATTGCATTAAGTTATATAACCTGCTTGAACTGTTTCACTGTAGGCAACAAGAGCATTTCACCCCTCCAATGGAAGATGTGTTCATTTAATATCACATACCTACAAGTCCCTCCCAAGAAGCTCATAGCTAGTAATATCCCTTCCTTTAAATCTCTTGTTGAGCAACTGCTCAAGTAGAATATCTCACCTAGCTGGTAGTAACAGTTATCACAAGTTCTATACACTGATGGATCTAACCAGGAGTCTTCTGGGAGGCTGCATCTGCTCTATGTTGCACCTCCCTAGTTAAGACCGAAATAAATTTGTTGATGTTAGGCATAAGAATTAACAACTGTGGGCGTCTACACGTGCAAAACTGAAAATGTTTGCAATCCTAATGGCGCTAAAAGCTAACCATGACACTGAGCATGACTCATCATCATTACTGTTCTTCTATTGCACATTGAAGGCCGTCCTTGGCTCATATAAATGCCTCCAACAACTGCTCATTGGGGAAAAAGCCAGTATAGATACTCAAAAATTAGGGACAAAGGAATTTAATGTACAATTGCTATGGATCCCATCACACATTGGATTCTCTTCATGATAAGTTGATATGTTAGCCAAGGAAGAGTATCGAGAAGGAGAAAGTAGAATATCACTTTGTATAACTTGTCTAGCATTAGGAATAATATTAGGAGAGAATAAACAATGAAAATGATTGTTTATAGGAATGCGGTTAGAAGCCTGAGTAGATCTATAACCCCCTATGATAACATGAACGTAGCTAAGTATGTTATGGAGCAACTGCAATGTGAACAGATTGACTGATGTTGTAGTGGCCAGGCTTAGTTTGGGTTACAAGTACTTCTGGCTGATTGGGAGACACACAGATGATTATCAAACTAAATGTTAATTATGTGATCAGGCATATGGTCACTCTCTTGAACACTATGTGCTTAATTGTCCACTTATTGAGGAATACAGAGACAGACAGTATAATAACCTATGTGACATGTCAAGATATCTTATTAATGAAAATAAGATACCAGATATACTAAGCAAATTTCCTAAATTTGCTTGTAACAGATAAGTGAACTATAGATATGTAGATATAAATCCATATGTATTCATGTTAACCCTTTGGGGCCTAGTTCCTAGGCCTTTTGTGTATCCATATGCTCTCGTGCTACCGTCCACAGGATGGATATGGGGTGCACATTAAACTAGCCACTTCGGTGGCAAAATCTAAAAAAATCTAATCCTACATTAAAGAAAATGAAAAATAAAAAAATATGAATGATAACTGAATTCAACACTAATATAAATGTATATAAAACGTGGGTGTCTGGTGTTGGTGACACTGTGTGTTTTAAAATCGTAGCCGTTGCTGATGATGGGGGGCGGTGTCACAGGTGTTGATGACAACCCACCGGCTCGTTCTTCACAGATTTTCTAGCTTTCAATAATCCTTCCAGATGACAGGAAAGCAGGTTTTCTCCACTGCAATGATGAGGGGTTATATCCTGCTACTTGCACACACAAACAGGTAAGTGGATCAAAATTCGGGACATCTCAGAACGTTAGTCCGTCTCTTTCAATTCCACTCATTGATTGGCAGGTGACCCTCTCTGTCATCCAAGCTGGAAAGATTGACAGGTTACCCACTGCTTAAGAAATCACTCTCCATGATAAGTACAATACCTAAAAGATGTGGTGATTATTACAACAGTCAACTTAGAGCAAGACTGAAAGGACTAAGTTTATTATTGGTCAAAAGTGAAGCTTTCAACCAGATATGTACTTACAGTAGTGCTGGGAGCTGTGAGTCTAGTGATTACTGTTTGGACCGGAGCCCCACACGTCATCTTATGGGGTGGGGGGGAAGAAGGAGAGGAAGGGATAGCGGGAGCTAGACTGACCCTACCTTAACAAGCAGCAGCAATGAAACTATTGTTACTATATCGCTACTCCTATCTATTGAACTTTTCCCTCACAAGGCATAACAAATTCCATTATTTTCATTGGTAAAATAATACACGGATTTAACGCCCTATAAAATATTTTTTTTATAGGACAGGTAAGCAATTTTATTTAGGCACAGTTACACATAAGTACAATTTTCACAATGTAAATTACTTAGGATATTCCATAAAAGGCTAGGATGAACGACTCTACATGTGTATCAACCTTTAATTGTCAATTATAACTTATATACTGATACTTTTTCTCAACTAAATTTGAAAGGGAAACATTTACTCGATGTCAGATTATTTCACATCTAATGAATAACATTACATTTTCAAGATTTTTGAAGCTTTTAAATATGTATATAATTACTGGTACCTCATCCAATATATAAATAATATAGATATGAGTACATCTGTATATATAATCATTTACATATGATAAAGGGTTGTAAACAGTGCACTATTTAGCTAATGTAGAGGCTGTAAATAGTGCACTATTTACTTATTGCAGGGGCTGTAAATAGTACATTATTTACCAATTGCAGGACCTGTAAATACTAGTATGCTACTGATTGCAAACAGTGAATAGAACACTATTTACCTATTTCAGGGTTGCAAATAACATTAGTGTCCCAAATTAGTTTGAAGACTAACCAGAACTAGTCTATCCACATACATATTTAGAAGTTACAATTCATCTATGTAACTAACCTAGCTATACTGTATGTATAAATAGTACTTACTGGATGCATGGAGGAAGGGGGCTGTAAATGGCATTAAATGTTCCAAAATGTCCAGTAACACTGTACATTTACATAATGAGTTTAAATAGAACTTACCGTGTTGGTAGGAACTTTAACCCCTTTGGAGGGCGTGGTTGGGCGGTGTTGTCCTGAGGGTCACTTCATCTTCCCTTACACTTCTCTCCTCCTGGTTCTCCTATCCTTCACACTCCCTCACTGAGCTCTCTTACCACCTGCCTCTACTCCTCACACGTGTTATTTCAACACAAAATGTAATTTTTTTTCCTTCTGTCAGACAGACTTGTGCACACAACAACAATCTCCAAATCTGATCTTTTTAGGCTGTCCACTCGGTCGCGCACCTGCGATATGCATTT
>NW_026476496.1:0-10498 GCF_026875155.1 Cherax quadricarinatus
GGTTGTTGGAGGAATGTTACCTATCCTTGGCGACCCCGATCTCGGAATACCACGTTGTTTTATGAGGCACACCGGCCGGAGCCTCGTAAATCAAGTGAACAGACCCCGATCAAGCCTTCCTATTCCCAGGTTGCAGGATTGCCAGATGTCTCTGTTTCCATGCCAGAGGGACTGTCCTTCCGGGAGGAACAACGAAAGGACCCTTCTTTAAAATTCGCTTTTGAGGCAGCCATGGGTAAATCCTCTTTGGGTCATCCGGTCAAGTATGAAGTTTAAAGAGATTATTTGATCTGCACTGAGACTGGTAAGGAGATAGAGGGCCGGCAATTGTGTGACAGGTTAGTGGTTCCAACCTAGTTTTAGACCTCAAATATTAAATATAGCTCATAATACTTCATTAGGAGGTCACTTAGGAATTACAAAAACCTTGTATAGAATCACAAAAGAATTTTATTGGCCAAAATTAAAGATGTGAAGAATCATATTAGGTGTTGCCGAGAATGTCAGTAAGTAGGGAAACCTGGACATTCCATTAAACCTGCACCTCTCCAACCTATACCTGCTGATGGAGAACCTTTTGCAGATTTAATTATAGATTGTGTAGGTCCACTACCTAGGTCAGTCGGGAAATCAATATTTACGATTATGGATAAAGTAACCAGATATCCTGAAGCAATTCCCATGCGTAGTATTAATACTAAAGCTATACTCAAAGCTTTAACAAAATTCATTTCTTGTTTTGGCATTCCTAAAACTATTCAAAGTGATCAAGGTACTAACTTCACTGCCAAAGCATTTAGGGAAGTATTAACTAGGTTAGGGATAATCCACAACTTATCACTGCCTATCATCCTCAGTCCCAAGGCGCCTTGGAAAGATTCCATCAGACATTAAAAACAATGATGAGAACTTTTTGCATGCACTTTCCTACAGACTGAGATGAATCACTACTCTTGTTGCTGTTCTCAGTACGAGAGACTGTGCAAGAGTCTACAGGGTATAGTCCGTTTGAGCTGATCTTTGGGCACAATGTACGAGGTCCTCTTCGGGTGCTCAAAAAAGGATGGATGGGAGAAGACGTTAGCTCAACACTCTACAACCCGTCTTCAAGGTTGCAGGTGGCACGTCAGTTAGCCAAGGCTAACCTAAAGACAGCTCAAAGTAAGATGAAACAGAGGTATGACAGAAGTGCACAATTCCGCTCCTTCCATCCAGGAGACAAGGTGTTGGTGCAGGAACCTATACCTGGCCACACCTTGAAAGCTAGATTTACGGGACCTATGTAGATTGTAAGTAGATTATCTGATGTAAATTATGTGGTAGCTCCCATTGATAAGACCTCAAAAACTAAAAGTTACCGCATCAATCAAAGTCTTTTCATACACCAGATAAAGTCCCAGTAATGACTCTGTCCTCTACCTCTGAGGACGACTCTGACTCTTTGCACTCTCTGAAATTAATATTAAACTTTCAAATTCTGTCCTCCTCAAGGATCCTAGCCCTTTAATGGAGGGATTATCTGAAACCCAAGCAACAAATTTAACGGAGCTTCTACAGTCATATCCTAATATTTTTCGGATGTGCCGAAAAAATGTACGTTAGGTTATCATGATGTAGATGTGGGAAACTCTAAACCAATTAAACTCTCCCCCTACAGAGCTAATCCTGAAAAGCAGACTACTTCAGCAGGAAGTAGAATTTTTGTTAAAGCATTGTTTAGTGGAGGAGTCATCTAGTCCATGGGCTTCACCGTGCATCCTTGTGAAGAAGGCCGAGTCATCTAGTCCATGGGCTTCACCGTGCATCCTTGTGAAGAAGGCTGATGGAGGGTTTCGTATGTGTACAGACTACCGTAAGGTGAACGAGGTCACCATTACAGATGCTTACCCTCTTCCTCATCTGGATGACGTAATTGACTTTGTGGGTAAGGCTACTTTTGTGTCCAAGTTAGATCTCCTTAAAGGCTACTATCAGGTACCTTTGACGGATAAGGCGAAGGAAATCTCTGCCTTCGTAATTCCAGGAGGTCAATATCAATAAACAGTTACCCCCTTCGGAATGAAAAATTCCCCTCTTCATTCCAGAAACTTATCCATCAGGCTATTAAAGGACTTGAAGGCACGCAGCGTACCTAGATGATATTGTTGTGGTGTCTGATACTTGGGATCAACACCTACTTAGACTTAAGGCTCTTTTTGAGACCTTTAAGAGTTCCCATTTAACAGTTAATTTATCTAAATCTTCCTTTGGCCAGGCACTATCACTTTTTCTAGGCCATGAAGTAGGTAGTGGTAAAGTTGCACCTAAACTTGCTAAAGTTTTTTGCTATTAAAGATTATCCAGTTCCTCATGATAGGAAATCTCTTCAACGTTTCCTAGCATGATAGGATTTTACAGAAGATTCTGTAAGAAATTTCATCAGATATTGTAGCCCCTTTACCTCTCTTACCAGTCACAAAGTTCCCTTTAATTGGACCTCAGACTGTAAAACTGCTTTTAATAAAGCAAAAAGATTGTGTACTGCACCCATTCTCTTGTCTCCAGACTTCTCCAAACCTTTTTCATTACAGGATGATGCTTTTGAGTCTGGGGTTGGGGCAGTACTATTACAAATCGGGAACAAGGAGTTGCAGCCTGTAGCATACTTTTCAGCCAAGTTCCAGCCACATCAGAAAAGAAGCCCTCGCGCTGGTACTGGCTTTGGAGCATTTCGATGTTTATGTGGGCCAGACATCGCAGGTGGTCAGTCTACAGTGATCACAATCCTCTAGTATATCTCCAAGCCATGAAGAACCACAACACAAGGCTCATGCGTTGGACGCTAAGACTGCAGCCCTATAATATTTCCATTAAATATATTGCCGGCAAAGAAAATGTTGGCAGACTCTTTATCTAGAGTCTAATATTTTTATTTATTTAGGTTAGGATGTTATTTGTGGTAACCCCTTTTCACGCTTTTTTTTTTATCCCCTGGTGTGGGTTTTTTTTTTAGTGAGGGGATGCGGGCTACTGTCCACCTGTATCTTGGACCTATGCTAGCCTGTCTGACTGCTGTCTCACTCTAAGTTTAGGGTTTGGCTTTTGGTCACGAGAAAAGCTGAGCTCTATCTAAGAGTTGGATGGTAGAGAGGAAAGGCGGTCCCATTATTTTGTGCCATGGCGGCACGGTTACCACTGGGAGGTGGCAGCCTAATCCTGAGCCTTCTCGGGGTGGGGGTGTGGCATGCAAAGAGTACGTAACCTTTATTCGGCGCATGTACACACCCTCATTTACAGGCTATCTCCCCCAACCAGCGAACCAGGTTGCTAAGAGTTGATGATGGGGCACCGTCGTTCAACTAGTGACCAGGTTCTAGCCAATAAGATGGTTTTGGCAATCGCAGAGGTTATGTGGGTACCGCTCTCCTGTCTGCCCTTGTCATTCCCATTCTAGAGCTGGTTGAAGCACGGTCTGCTATCTTGTGGCTTCTATTTCTGCCTTGCTTACCGTGGAGTGCACTATACTTATCACTGTACATAGTGTACATATTGCTGTTCTAAATTAGTGAAGGATAATATAAGTCTAAACTTTTTCTGCTGTGTTTATTTTGCTCCCATTACACCCGGGATAACAGGCCATTTGGATTCCTGGGTTGTAATAACCATCAACACCACCATCAACACCACCATCAACACCATCAACACCATCACCACCACCACCATCACCACCATGACCAACACCACCACCACCACCACCAACACCACCACCACCACCACCACCACCACCACCACCACCACCACCACCACCACCACCACCACCACCACCACACAATACCACCACCACCACCAACACATGTGGTGTATGTTATCCCGCAACAGTTTGATATAACATCCATAAACTAAATATTTTTGGTACATGAGAATCATCGGTGATAGTCAGTTGCCCGTGACCACGTGTGTGTGTACTCACCTAGTTGAGGTTGTTGGGGTCGAGGCCAAGCTCCTGTGTGTGTGTGTGTGTGTGTACTCACCTAATTGTGGTTGCAGGGGTCCATTTATAGCTCCTGGCCCCGCCTCTTCACTTGACGTGTTTGGCCAGGTGAGAGTTCCAAAGTGAAGCTGCATACTCCAGTATTAGCCTGACGTACACGGTGCACAGGGTCCGGATCGACTCCTTACAGTGACGTCGGAATGCTGTTCTTTGGTTCGTTTTTCGCCCATACGCTGCCGCGATTACTTGATTAATATGGTCTCAGGAGATGTACTCGGTGTTATATACACTCCAAGATCCTTTTCTTTTAGTGAAGTTTGTAGTCTTTGGCCCCTTAGACTGTACTGTCTGCGGTCTTCTTTGCCCTTTCCCATATTCATGACTTTGCACTTGTTGGGGTTGAATCCAGAAGCTAGTTGATGGCCCAGGCCTGCAGCCTGTTCAGATCCCTTTGTAGTCCTGCCTCATCCTTTTCCGACTGAAATTTTCTCATTAACTCATTAACTTCACATAGTCTGCAAAAAGGGACAATTTTGAGTCTATTCCTTCCGTTAACGCATTCACATATACCAGAAACAGCATCGGTCCTGGGGACTGACCCCTGTGGAACCCCGCTCGTCAACAGGTGCCCACTCTGACACCTCATCAAGCACCATGACTCGCTGATGCCGTCCCGTCAGGTATTCTCTAATTTAGTTCAGCGCCTTCAATGTTATATCTTCCTGGTCCTCCAGCTTTTGCACTAATCTCTTATGTGAAACTGTCAAAAGCTTCTTACAGTCCAAAACAACGTAATCTACCCATCCCTCTCTCTGTCTTGTCTTACTGCTGTCACCTTGTGACACAGGATTTCCAGTCTCTGAATCCGAGCTGGTTGTCGTTTATAAGCTCATTCTCTTCTAGGCGCTCCACCACTCTTCTGATAATCTTCTCCGTGACTCTGCATACATGTCAGTGACAACGGTCTGTAGTACGTTTAGCGCTTTTTGATATAATAATTGTTTCTAGCTTAATGCTGCGTGTCTTTCTCCTTTTTTAAAAATTGGGACTGCATTGTTGTTGTTGTTGTGTGTGTGTGTCTTAGTATCAGTTATTAGTAGTATCAGTAGTAACCGTTGGTGAATCACTCATTGACCGCTACGTGACTCACTGCTGACCATAGCATGACGTCACGTGTCACCCTTTGAATGCCGGGCTGTCGGGCACTGGCCCCAGTTCCCATCGAGATATCACAAAGTAGACAGGTCAGGCCAAGGCTCTGAGTGCTAACCTTATCTTATTTAATATACGCTACCAAAAACATCCAACGTTAGTATTATTTACTCCAATCCGTCAACGAACCTCCCACGGCATTTGGTTAGGTTAGTTAAGTGAGTGTAAATTTAGCTGGAGAAAAATTAAAGTTTGCATCGTGGAGGCTTGACTCTGCTGGAGAGAATTTTCGCGAGAGTTGGAAACCAAATGTTAACCTGATCAGTTCATAATGCATGCATGGGATGCTAGTGATGCTGGTGAGGCACATCTGGCACTTAGTTGATCTGACACTTGGCTGACCTGGCACTTGGTTGATCTGACACTTGGTTGAATTAAGATTGATTATCATGCGGGTGTGTGATGGATCAAAGTTGTTGAAGAGAATTAAGAATCATCAACATTATAATTGCCTAGCAAGGTGGCAACACAGGCCTAGCAAGGTGGCAACACAGGCCTAGCAATGTGGCAACACAGGCCTAGCAATGTGGCAACACAGGCCTGGCAAGGTGGCAACACAGGCCTAGCAAGGTGGCAACACAGGCCTAGCAATGTGGCAACACAGGCCTAGCAAGGTGGCAACACAGGCCTAGCAAGGTGGCAACACAGCCTAGCAAGGTGGCAACACAGGCCTAGCAAGGTGGCAACACAGGCCTAGCAGGTGGCAACACAGCCTAGCAATGTGGCAACACAGGCCTAGCAATGTGGCAACACAGGCCTGGCAAGGTGGCAACACAGGCCTAGCAATGTGGCAACACAGGCCTGGCAAGGTGGCAACACAGGCCTAGCAAGGTGGCAACACAGGCCTAGCAAGGTGGCAACACAGGCCTAGCAAGGTGGCAACACAGACCTGGCAAGGTGGCAACACAGGCCTAGCAAGGTGGCAACACAGGCCTGGCAAGGTGGCAACACAGGCCTAGCAAAGTGGCAACACAGGGGAGAGTGAGAGAGAGAGAGCGTTAATGAACGTAACAGAGGAACAACATTAATAAACAGAGCAGAGCAGGACACAACAGGTGACGTTAGTGTGTATAATTCAACAACAGTGTTGCCACACCACTAGCCTCTGCAACACTGCAGAAGCAGTGTTGCCACACCACTAGCCTCTGCAACACTGTAGTATGTTGCCACATCAGCCTCTATAAACACTGAAAACCCTCAACGGAGGTTCCTTGACGCTGGTGAGGGGCTCTTGATCTGGGGAATTGGATCAGTGCTCCGGTTCCCTGAATTGTATAATCGCTGTATAACCCTACGGGTTTAGCGCTCCCCCATGATTATAATAATAATGTAACACTGTAACAGCAGTATTGCCACACCACGAGTCTCTGCAACACTGTAACAGCAGTGTTGCCACGCACCACCAGTCTCTGCAACACTAACAGCAGTGTTGCCACACAACACCAGCCTCTGCAACACTAACAGCAGTGTTGCCACACAACACCAGCCTCTGCAACATTAACAGAAGTGTTGCCACACAACACCAGCCTCTGCAACACTGTAACAGCAGTGTTGCCACACACACCAGCCTCTGCAACACTAAAGCAGTGTTGCCACACAACACCAGCCTCTGCAACACTAACAGCAAGTGTTGCCACACAACACCAGCCTCTGCAACATTAACAGAAGTGTTGCCACACACACCGGCCTCTGCAAAACACTGTAACAGCAGTGTTGCCACACAACACCAGCCTCTGCAACCTAACAGCAGTGTTGCCACACAACACCAGCCTCTGCAACACTGTAAAAGCAGTGTTGCCACACAACACCAGCCTCTGCAACACTAACAGCAGTGTTGCCACACAACACCAGCCTCTGCAACACTGTAACAGCAGTGTTGCCACACAACACCAGCCTCTGCAACACTAACAGCAGTGTTGCCACACAACACCAGCCTCTGCAACACTGTAACAGCAGTGTTGCCACACAACAACCAGCCTCTGCAACACTAACAGCAGTGTTGCCACACAACACCAGCCTCTGCAACACTGTAACAGCAGTGTTGCCACACAACACCAGCCTCTGCAACACTAACAGCAGTGTTGCCACACAACACCAGCCTCTGCAACACTAACAGCAGTGTTGCCACACAACACCACCTCTGCAACACTAACAGCAGTGTTGCCACACAACACCAGCCTCTGCAACACTAACAGCAGTGTTGCCACACAACACCAGCCTCTGCAACACTAACAGCAGTGTTGCCACACAACACCAGCCTCTGCAACACTAACAGCAGTGTTGCCACACAACACCAGCCTCTGCAACACTAACAGCAGTGTGCCACACAACACCAGCCTCTGCAACACTATAACAGCAGTGTTGCCACACAACACCAGCCTCTGCAACACTAACAGCAGTGTTGCCACACAACACCAGCCTCTGCAACACTAACAGCAGTGTTGCCACACAACACCAGCCTCTGCAACACTAACAGCAGTGTTGCCACACAACACCAGACTCTGCAACACTAACATGCAGTGTTGCCACACAACACCAGCCTCTGCAACACTAACAGCAGTGTTGCCACACAACACCAGCCTCTGCAACACTAACAGCAGTGTTGCCACACAACACCAGCCTCTGCAACACTAACAGCAGTGTTGCCACACAACACCAGCCTCTGCAACACTAAACAGCAGTGTTGCCACACAACACCAGCCTCTGCAACACTAACAGCAGTGTTGCCACACAACACCAGCCTCTGCAACACTAACAGCAGTGTTGCCACACAAACACCAGCCTCTGCAACACTAACAGCAGTGTTGCCACACAACACCAGCCTCTGCAACACTAACAGCAGTGTTGCCACACAACACCAGCCTCTGCAACACTAACAGCAGTGTTGCCACACAACACCAGCCTCTGCAACACTAACAGCAGTGTTGCCACACAACACCAGCCTCTGCAACACTAACGCAGTGTTGCCACACAACACACCAGCCTCTGCAACACTAACAGCAGTGTTGCCACACAACACCAGCCTCTGCAACACTAACAGCAGTGTTGCCACACAACACCAGCCTCTGCAACACTGTAACAGCAGTGTTGCCACAAACACCAGCCTCTGCAACACTAACAGCAGTGTTGCCACACAACACCAGCCTCTGCAACACTAACAGCAGTGTTGCCACACAACACCAGCCTCTGCAACACTAACAGCAGTGTTGCCACACAACACCAGCCTCTGCAACACTAACAGCAGTGTTGCCACACAACACCAGCCTCGCAACACTAACAGCAGTGTTGCCACACAACACCAGCCTCTGCAACACTAACAGCAGTGTTGCTACACAACACCAGCCTCTGCAACACTAACAGCAGTGTTGCCACACAACACCAGCCTCTGCAACACTAACAGCAGTGTTGCCACACAACACCAGCCTGTGCAACACTAACAGCAGTGTTGCCACACAACACCAGCCTCTGCAACACTGTAACAGCAGTGTTGCCACACAACACCAGCCTCTGCAACACTAAACAGCAGTGTTGCCACACAACACCAGCCTCGCAACACACTGCAACATTAAATGTTGTTCTTCTTATTTAAAATTATTATTGCAGAGAACATTTAGCTTCCAGCCAACGAATATAAAATAATATTAATTTTAACATGAATTAGAAAGCTTATATATATATATATATATATATATATATATATATATATATAATATATATATATATAATATATATATAATATATATATATATATTACCTGGAGATTACCTGGAGAGAGTTCCGGAGGTCAACGCCCCCGCGGCCCGGTCTGTGACCAGGCCTCCTTAGGTCAGTGTCCCAGGATGCGACCCACACCAGTCCACTAACACCCAGGTACCCATTTTACTGATGGGGAACATAGACAACAGGTGGAAAGAAACACGTCCAATGTTTCTACTCTGGCTGGGAATCGAACCCAGGCCCTCACCGTGTGAAGCGAGAGCGTTAACCACCAGGCCATATATATATGTGTGTGTGTATAAGAAAGAGAGAAATATCGCACTCCGAAGCCAGGTCAGGGTAAGAACATAAGAACATAAAGAAGGAACACTGCAACACGCCTACTGACCCATGCGGAGCAGGTCCATGTCCCCCCTCCGGATTAGACCAATGACTCATCCCCCCCGGATTGGCCCAATGACCCACCCAGTCTGGTCACCTCCACTCAAGGATGGAGCACTGCACCAGACCCAGCAGCACAAGCTAGTCAGGTCCAACTCACACCCACCCAGGCTATGAACGTTCCCTAAGTGACGCTCTAGACCACTCAGCCACAGATGCCTCAAAACCTGGGCAGCCATGTTTACAAGCCATGTTGTCTCTGTATTTACCCGCCTGTTTCTACGTGCTGCGTTGATATAAAAATCGCATGTGAGGTCAGAACATACACGAGGAGAATGAAGTAGCTTGAAACCATACACTGAGGCTGACTGATGTGCCCGAGCTGGGAAGAAACATGGCTTGAGGCATCCATGGCCGAGTAGTGTACCCGTCACGTGTTGGATGTTAGGTAACTGGTGTATACCTGCAGTGTACCTGGAGAGGATTTCGGGGATCAACGCTCCTGCGGCCCGGTCTGTGACCAGGCCTCTCGGTAGATCAGAGCTTGATCAATCAGGCTGTTGCTGTTGGACGCACACAAACCGACGTATGAACCACAGCCGGGCTGGTCACATCAGATATTGACCAGCCGCGAATACTCAGTGTATTCGTGGTGCCCCTGCTTTTCATTGGGGGGATGTTGCATCTCCTTTCCAGTCTCTTGCTTTCGTAGGGAGTGATTTTCGTGTGCAAAGTGTGTATTATCATGTATCTTTCTCGTCTGTGTGCCAGGGAGTACAAATCAAGGGACTTCAACCGTTCCTAGTAATTCAGGTGCTTTATCGCACTTACACGTGCCGTGAAAGTTCGCTGTATATTCTCCAGTTCTGCAATTTCGCCTGTTTTGAAAGGGGGCCGTTAGTGTGCAGCCGTTAGTAGCAGATATCCTGTCTGAAGCATGCTGTCTCGTTAGTGTGCAGCCGTTAGTAGCAGGTATCCTGTCTGAAGCATGCTGTCTCGTTAGGTGTGCAGCCGTTAGTAGCAGGTATCCTGTCTGAAGCATGCTGTCTCGTTAGTGTGCAGCCGTTAGTAGCAGGAATCCTGTCTGAAGCATGCTGTCTCGTTAGTGTGCAGCCGTTAGTAGCAGGTATCCTGTCTGAAGCATGCTGTCTCGTTAGTGTGCAGCCGTTAGTAGCAGGTATCCTGTCTGAAGCTGCTGTCTGTTAGTGGGTTTTTTGG
>NW_026476497.1:0-10700 GCF_026875155.1 Cherax quadricarinatus
CACACCCACACCACACACACACAAACACATACACACACAACACACAACACACACACACACACACACACACACACACACACACACACACACACACACACACACAAACAAATGCACTGTCACGGGCCTCTCTCCAACTCCTTCTTCTGCCTCCCCCTCTTGTCTTCCCCTCTTCCCCCCCCCATGTAAGGTCACATCGTGTGACCTCATAGGGGTCTTCTGACCTTTGACGGTGAAGCAGCAGCGACGGAAGGTGTGTGTGTGTGTGTGTGTGTGTGTGTGTGTGTGGTGTGTGTGTGTGTGTGTGTGTGTGTGTGTTAAGTACCATTTTGTTTTAGGCACATGTCGATGAGACAGTAGGCCTGTACGTGTATGTGTGTATATGTGTACGTGTACTCACCTAGTTGTACTCACCTAGTTGAGGTTGCGGGGGTCGAGTCCGAGCTCCTGGCCCCGCCTCTTCACTGATCGCTACTAGGTCACTCTCCCTGAGCCGTGAGCTTTATCATACCTCTGCTTAAAGCTATGTATGGATCCTGCCTCCACTACATCGCTTCCCAAACTATTCCACTTACTGACTACTCTGTGCTGAAGAAATACTTCCTAACATCCTGTGATTCATCTGTGTCTTCAGCTTCCAACTGTGTCCCCTTGTTACTGTGTTCCAATCTCTGGAACATCCTGTCTTGTGTGTGTGTGTGTGTGTGTGTGCTCACCTGTATGTGGTTGCAGGGGTCGATTCACAGCTCCTAGCCCGCCTCTTGCATGTATGTATGTATGTGAGTATAAACAGTCGTGTCACTGCCTCACAATGTACCGTTCATCCCATTAACCTCAAGGACGTCATTACGGCCACGCCCTTAAGGTCTCTTTGCCCTAGTCTTCTAAGTAAGACTTTCAGACTTAAGGATCCATTGTTGAGGATTTACTTTCAACACAGAGATGAGCAAATTGGTAAGACATAGCACTCAGCCTTGACCCGTCTTCTTGAGTATTACCCCTGGGGAAGACGAGCTGGGAAGTACCTACTGCCTGGAGTTTACCTGGAGAGAGTTTCGGGGGTCACGCCCCGCGGCCGGTCTGTGACCAGGCCTCCTGGTGGATCAGCGCCTGATCAACCAGCTGTTGCTGCTGGCTGCACGCAAACCAACGTACGAGCCACAGCCCGGCTGATCAGGAACTGCCTTTAGGTGCTTGTCCAGTGCCAGCTTGAAGACTGCCAGGGGTCTGTTGGTAATCCCCCTTATGTGTGCTGGGAGGCAGTTGAACAGTCTCGGTCCCTGACACTTATTGTATGGTCTCTTAACGTGCTAGTGACACCCCTGCTTTCATTGGGGGGATGGTGCATCGTCTGCCAAGTCTTTTGCTTTCGTAGTGAGTGATTTTCGTGTGCAAGTTCGGTACTAGTCCCTCTAGGATTTTCCAGGTGTATATAATCATGTATCTCTCCCTCCTGCGTTCCAGGGAATACAGGTTTAGAAACCTCAAGCGCTCCCAGTAATTGAGGTGTTTTATCTCCGTTATGCGCGCCGTGAAAGTTCTCTGTACATTTTCTAGGTCGGCAATTTCACCTGCCTTGAAAGGTGCTGTTAGAGTGCAGCAATATTCCAGCCTAGATAGAACAAGTGACCTGAAGAGTGTCATCATGGGCTTGGCCTCCCTAGTTTTGAAGGTTCTCATTATCCATCCTGTCATTTTTCTAGCAGATGCGATTGATACAATGTTATGGTCCTTTAAAGGTGAGATCCTCCGACATAATCACCCCAGGTCTTTGACTTTGGGTTTCGCTCTATTTTGTGGCCCAAAATTTTGTTTTGACTGAGAAGATTTAATTTCCTCATTTTTACCATATCTGAGAAATTGAAATTTTCTTCGTTGAATTCAATTGTTTTCTGCACCCCACTGAAAGTTTTGGGTTTATGTCGCCTGGAGCCTTGCAGTGTCTGCAATGGAAAACTGTATGCAGATTCGGGTGTTCTGAAAGGGGGAAGACCGGTGCTGTGGCTGACACCCTTGTTATGTCGGATAGAGGATGAGGAACAGAGGGGGCTAGTACGTGCCTTGGGAAAAAGTTTTCACCGTAGCTGCCTGGGACTTTCTCTGTTGGATATCTCTGTGTTCTTTAGTGAGGAAATTATAGATCCTCGACAATTTTTCCCTGTTTTTCCTTTAGCGCGCATTTTGTGCGCTATTACCCATGGCACACTTTCGAAGGCTTTTGAAAAGTTGTATTATACATCTGCATTTTTTTGTCTTTAGTGCTTTTGGGCCTTGCGTAGGATCCAGTAGTTGAGACAGAAGGGCGACCTGTTCAAAAACCCTTTGCCCGGGGTTTGTGTAATGATGGGTTTTAGAGGGTGGTGATTTTGCTTCTTAGGCCCCTTTCAAAGATTTTTATGATATGGGATGTTAATGCTATTGGTCTGTAGTTCTTTGCTGTTGCTTTACTCCCCCCTTTTGGGGAGTGGGGCTATTTTTTTTTTTTAGTAACTGAGGGACGCCCCCGTCCATGCTCCCCCCCTAGGAGGGAAAGGTTTGTATGGGGGTTCTTGCATTTCTTGATGAACACAGGTTCCATGATTTGGGGCCCTGGGGCAGAGTGCATGGGCATGTCTTTTATCGCCTGTTCGAAGTCATTTGGCGTCGGGAAAACTGGATAGGCTTGTGTTAACAAATTTTTGGTCTCTCATAAAAATTCTTTTGATCTTCGACTCTCAGTTGGTTAGGGGTTGAAAAAAAGAGTCATATTGGGATTGAGTAGCCATATTTCCTTTGTGTCATCTTAGGCCCATTTTGTTTAAGTGGGGGCCCAATACGGACGTTGTTCTCGTTTTTGATTTGGCTAGGAAAAGAAATACTTTGGGTTTCTTTCGTTTTCATTTATGGCTTTTGTTCTTCCCCGATTCCTGATTTAAAAGGGATTTTTTTAGCTTAAGTTCGATGCTTGCTTTTTCTTGACCAGTTCTCATGGCATTTCTGATATTTTGACCTTTTTAGCCGCTCTGTTATTCTTTTCCGCCCCCTGTAAAGGGAGGCCTGTTTTTTCTATTTTACATCTATCCCCTTTTTTTAGAGGAATAAGCCTTGTGCATAATCGGTGCCCCCGATTTAATTGTTTAGGCATAAGTTTGGGCTGTTTGTTAGTTTTTCTTCCCTTATTCGGTTGGACGGGGTTTACTTGGCCCCCTTTTTATGTTTTTGTTATTAAAGGGAAAATTTTGGTGAATGCCCCCTCGTGATAGTTCTTTTGTCGGTTGAGGCCCCACGCAACATGTCGAACCTAAATTTATGTTTGATCAGTAATTGTTTTTGATATGGTGAATTTCTTATCAATCTCTTTGTTAGTAAAGATGAGGTCTAGTGTTTTTCCAGTTAGTGGCTCTATTATTTGTGGTTTAAATTAAATTTTTTGTGCAGAGTTTTTAAAACTGTGTGAGTGGGTTTTCACAGGCTGCCCCCGGGTGTTTTACTGCAACAATTTTATTTGTTATTCCCCCATTTTAGGTCCCCTTAAGTTGAAACCCCCCAGGAGCAAGATGTTGGGTGCAGGAGCTGGAAGTTTTTCCAGACAGTGGTCAATTTTTAACAGCTGTTCCTGGAATTTGCTGGGATGTTGCATCCGGGGCTTGTAGACTCCAAAATGTGGGTTTTTGGGTTTCTGACCTTTATGCTAAAATTCCACTACGTCTTTGGGGCATTAAGCGTTCTGTGCAGAAAAGTGACTCTGCAATGTACGGGCCAAACCCCCCCCCTTTTGCCTGTTCCTTGTCACATCTGTAAGGTTTTTAACCTGGGTCCATATTTCTTTGTCCAAGTGACCCTTTATGGGGGTCTCAGTGAAGCCGCGAACATTGCCTTTGCCTCTGCAGCATCACGGATGAAAGGTATTTTTTTTGTTATGTGGCTTTAGCCTGTATATTTGCAAAAAAAATGTTATCGGCTGGGGTTTTGTTGGTACGGGGGGGGGTTTTTTTTTTCCGGCATTGTTTTGTATTGTTGGTTTGGTGGAGCCATCGACAGGGGGCCCCCCGGAATGACTGGATTTGGTGAAACGATTTCTCCCATTTCCTGCCATTTTTTTTTCCCTTTCCCTGGCACAAAAAAAACCTCTCCCTCTTGAGTGGCTTGGCTCCCATTTTTCCCTGGCCTGGATTTTTGTATTTTTTTGTCCCCTTTAGATGGTAGCCTGGAAATTTAATTTTAAGCACGTCTTTCCTGTATGAGAGGTACACATTTCGGGGGAAAAAAGCTTACAGGAAGGGAGTTTGCATTTTCTGTTGTCATATGGCATGACATTTTCAGGGTGGTCATATTGCATGTCCATCTTTTTTTCCAGATTTCCCATGCAGCAATCCCAAGTGATAGTATGTGCACAGGCTTGGTATTGTTTGGAAAGGAATCTGAGGGGGTTTAATGGGGGACTTTTTTGTGGGATCCTGGAGTGTTTATTTTAGGGATTAAAGGGGGACTTTATTGTTAGGAGTTATGGGGAATTTATTGTTAGGGATTCTGGGGACTTTATTCTTACGGATTACCGGAATTTAAATTGTTAGGTTCGGGGATTTGATTTTTTAGGGATTACGGGGACTTGATTGTTAAGGATTTTTGGGGATTAATTGTTAGGGATTTTTGGGGGATTGATTGTTAGGGTTTAGGGGGGATTTAATTTGTTGGGAAATTTTAATGGGACATTTTTGTTAGGGTTTCCAGGATTTGATGGGATGAATTGGGGATTAGGGGGACATATTTTTGGGTTTTATGGGGATTGTTTTGGGGATTGCTGGGGACTTGATTGTTGGGTACGGGATGATTTGTTAGAGATTACGGGATTGATTGTTGGGGATGACTGGGAATTGATTATTAGGGTCAGGGAGACCTGAAGGGAACTTAAACTAATTGTTGGGGATTATGGGAGCCCTAGAATTTTTTTGGACTTAAAAAGACCCCTTTATCTGACGGGAAATTTTTTTATGTTTTTTTAAAGGGATTTTATCTGATGGTAGGGAAGATTAGATTTAAAGTGATTATTTTTTTATCAAGGGGTTACAAGAGATTTACAAAAAGAACTTGACCGTATCTTTAGGATTAACTGGGATTTTAAAAGGGGGATTTTTATCTGTCAGAGTTGCCTAGAGGTATGAGTCAGTGGAAACAGGAACAGGCGGGAGCAAGTGGTTAATGGGGGGTTTTAAAATTTTTCTACTACAGGGGTCTTAAGGGTGGGTTTGGGTTGGTTTAAAGGGGTTAAAGTTTTTACTAACAGGGGCATTTAAGGTGGTTGGTTGGTTTGGGGTTTAAACTATCTCTACACGAGGGTCTTTAAGGCTGGTTGTTGGGTTTAAGGGGTTTAAAGTCATCTCACACGAGGGTATTAAGACTGGTTGGTTGGTTAATGGGTTTAAAAAATCATTTCTACACGGGATCATTAGGCTGGTTGGTTGGTTAATGGGGTTTAAAAATTATCTACTCACGGGGGCATTAAAGGGTGGGTTTGGGTTTGGGTTTAAAGGGGTTTAAAAATCTTCTACACCGAGGTCATTAGGCTGGTTTGGGTTTGGGTTAAAGGGTTTAAAGTCTATCTATACACGAGGGGCATTAAGATGGTTGGTTGGTTTTAAATGGGGTTTTAAAATCTATTATAACGAGGGGGCATTTAAAGGCGGTTGGTTGGTTAATGGGGTTTAAAGTCATTCTACACGAGGGTCTTAAGGCTGGTTGGTTGGTTAATGGGGTTAAAGTCTATCTTCTACAGAGGGGCATTAAAGGGTGGTTGGTTTGGGTTTAAAGGGGTTTAAAGTTTTTCAAGGGTCATTAAAGGGTGGTTTTGGGTTGGTTATGGGGTTTAAAGTTATCTTTACACGAGGGTCATTAAGGCGGTTGGTTTTGGGTTTAAAGGGGTTTAAAATTATCTTTTACACGGGGCATTAAAGGTGGTTGGTTTGGTTAAAGGGTTTTTAAAATCTATCTTTTCACGAGGTCTTAAAAGGGTGGTTTGGTGGTTAATGGGGTTTAAAAATTTTCTTACACAGGGTCATTAAACTGGTTGGTTTGGGTTTAAAGGGTTTAAAAGTTATTTCTCACGAGCTCATTAAGGGTGGTTGGGATTAATGGGGGTTTTAAATCTTCTACTACTCGAGGTCTTAAGGTGGTTGGTTGGGTTAAAGGATTTTTAAATCTACTACTACCGGGGGATTAAGGCTGGTTGGTTTGGTTAATGGGGTTTAAAGTATATCTCTACACGGGGTATTAAGGTGGTTGGGGTTTGGTAAAGGAGTTTAAAGTATATCTATACACGGGGTCATTAAAGGTGGTTTTGGGTTTGGTTAATGGAGTTTAAAGTCATCTCTACACGAGGGCATTTAAGGTGGTGGTTGGTTAATGGGGTTTAAATCTATCTACTCAGAGGGTCATTAAGGCAGTTTTTTGGGTTAATGGGGGGTTAAAACTTCTATGCACGGGGGTCATTAAGGCGGTTGGTTGGGTTTAAGGGGTTTAAAAACTATCTTTACACGAGGGTCATTAAGGTGGTTTGGGTTGGTTAAAGGGGTTTAAAGTCTATCTCTCACGAAGTCTTAAGGCGGTTGGTTGGTTTTAATGGGGCTTAAAGTCTATCTTTACACGAGGGGCATTAAGGCTGGTGGTTGGTTTAAAGGGTTTAAAGTCTATCTTCTACACGAGGGTCATTAAGGTGAGGTCACCGTTTTACCCCCAGTCAAGAAACTTTAAATACCTAAAATAATACTTTTAATAATATTTAAGTTAACACTAATAAGAGAGGGAAAACATACATTTGGGGTAAATACAGTGATGATTATACCTTCAGGTTTAATACCCCAGTGTTTTATACTCTCAGTGTATATGTACCCCTCAGTGTATTATACCTCTCAGTGTATATGTACCTCTCGTGTATATATATTCTCAGTGTTTTAAATACCTCTCAGTGTATAATACCCCTTAGTGAATAATACCTTCGTGTTATATACCTCTCAGTGTATAATACCTCTCATGTAATATACCCCTCAGTGTATTATACTTCAGTGATATGTACCTCTCATGTATATTACCTCAGTGTATTATACCCTTTAGTGTATATAACCTCTTAGTGAATTTAAAACCCCTCGGTTATTCCCCTTTGTGGTTTTAAAACCTTGTGTATTTACCCTCGTTTTATATATACCCAGTGTATATTCCTCTAGTGTAATATACCCCCTCAGTGTTTATACCCTCAGTGTATTATACCCTCAGTGTATTATACCTCTCAGTGTATTATACCCCTCAGTGTATTTACTTGTGTTAACTTGTGTCGCTTCTTTCTTTTTTAGGTAGATAGGTTCGTATGTATAATATTCATTTAGTAAATTGTTATTCCTTTTTTCCAAAATGTATGGAAATTACTTTCATTTTATTAAATTATTATTATTATTATATTTTATTTTTTATTATTATTTTATTATTATTATTTTATTATTATTTTTATTATATTATTTTTTTTTATTTTATTTTTTATTATTATTATCATTTTATTTTTTCTATTATTATTTTTTATTATTTTTATTATTATTATTTTTTTATTTTTTATTATATTTTTATTTTAAAAAACTGGTAGTAGCAGTAAATTTGTATAGCATTTTTTTTTGTTGTTGTTGTTTTTTTTTATCACTTATCTTATTTTTTTATTATTCTGCCATTTGTTTTTAAACTATCACTTCTCTCTTCTTCAGTCTCTCAGTTTCTTCCCCTCTCTCTCTCTCTCTCTCTCTCTCTCTTCTCCTCTTTATTTTAATATATATATATTTATTTATAAATATATATATATATATATTATTATATTATATTATTATATTATATATTTATGTAATATATAAATTTTTATATGTCTCAACCCCACACTCACATTCTCTCCTACCTCTCCCCCCTCTTATCTAACTCTTCATTAGCCAGTCCCCTCCCCATTCCCCATTTCCCCCTATTTCCAATTTTTTCCCATTTCCCCTTTCCCTCCCCTTTTCCTTTTCCTCCCCTTCCCCATCATTCATTTCCTCATCTCCCTCCTCTTACTTCGTTAATTCTCTCTCTTTTATCCCCCTGTTCTCGCGCAGACTCAAATCCCATCGGTGATTATAGAAACTTCTATCAGGAACATCCCATTAGGAAAAAATATCAGGAACATCCCTTTAGGAAAATCCTACCATGAACATCCTACCATGAAAAAACCTACCCTGAATATTCTATCTGAGCATCCTATCAGCAACATCCCATCAGGAAAATCCGATCAGGAGTCCCCCTCAATAACATCCCTCAGTAAAATCCCCCTTAGTAACAGCCCTCATAACATCCCATCAGTAACGTCCCCTCAGGAACATCCCATCAATAACTTCCCCCCAGTAACCCCATCAGTTATATCCAACCAGTAACATCCATCAGGAACATCCTATCAGGAACATCCATCAGGAATATTCCATCAGGAACATCCCATCAATAACATCCATCAGTAACATCCATCAGGAACATCCTATTTAGGAATATCCCATCAGTAACATCCCATCAGGAACATCCTTTCAGGAACATCCATCAGGAACATCCCATCAGGAACATCCCATCAGTAACATCCCATCAGTAACATCCTATCAGGAAACATCCCATCAGGAACATCCTATCAGGAACATCCCATCAGGAATATTCCATCAGGAACATCCCATCAATAACAGCCCATCAGTAACATCCCATCAGGAACATCCCATCAGGAATATCCCCCCAGTAACATCCCATCAGTTCATCCCACCAGTAACATCCCACCAGTAACATCCATCAGGAACATCCTTTCAGGAACATCCCATCAGGAACATCCCATCAGGAATATCCCATCAGTAACATCCCATCAGGAACATCCTTTCAGGAACATCCCATCAGGAACATCCCATCAGGAACATCCCATCAGTAACATCACATCAGTAACATCCTGTCAGTAACATCCCATCAGGAACATCCCATCAGGAACATCCCATCAGGAACATCCCATCAGGAATATCCCACCCGTAAACATCCCATCAGTAACATCCTATCAGAACATCCCATCAGGAACATCCTATCAGGAACATCCCATCAGGAACATCCCATCAGGAATATCCCACCAGGAACATCCATCAGGAACATCCCATCAGTAACATCCTATCAGTAACATCCATCAGGAACATCCTATCAGTAACATCCCATCAGGAACATCCAATCAGGAATATCCCACCAGTAACATCCCATCAGGAACATCCTATCAGGAACATCCCATCAGTAACATCCCATCAGGAACATCCAATCAGTAACATCCCATCAGTAACATCCATCAGGAACATCCTATCAGGAACATTCCATCAGGACATCCCATCAGGAATATCCCACCAGTAACATCCCATCAGGAACATCCTATCAGTAACATCCCATCAGAACATCCCATCAGGAACATCCATCAGGAACATCCCATCAGGAACAACCATCAGGAATATCCATCAGTAACATCCCATCAGTAACATCCTTTCAGTAAAAATCCCATCAGGAACATTCTATCAGGAACATCCCATCAGGAACATCCCATCAGGAATATCCCACAGTAACATCCCATCAGGAACATCCCATCAGTAACATCCCATCAGGGAAAATCCTATCAGGAACATCCTATCAGGAACATCCCTTAGGAATATCCCACCAGTAACATCCCATCAGGAATATTCCATCAGTAACATCCCATCAGGAACATCCCATCAGTAACATCCCCTCAGGAACATCCCATCAGGAACATTCCATTAGTAACATCCCATCAGGAACATCCCATCAGGAACATCCCATCAGTAACATCCCCTCAGGAACATCCCATCAGTAACATCCCATCAGGAACATCCCATCAGTAACATCCCATCAGGAACATCCCATCAGGAACATCCCACCAGCAACATCCCATCAGGAACATCCCATCAGGAACATCCCATCAGTAACATCCCATCAGGAACATCCCATCAGTAACATCCATCAGGAAATCCCATCAGTAACATCCCATCAGGAACATCCTATCAGGAACATCCATCAGGAATATCCCACCAGTAACATCCCATCAGGAATATCCCATCAGTAACATCCCATCAGGAACATCCCATCAGTAACATCCCATCAGGAATATCCCCCCAGTAACATCCCATTAGGAATATCCCATCAGTAACATCCCATCAGTAACATCCCATCAGTAACATCCCTTCAGTAACATCCTATCAGGAACATCCTATCAGGAACATCCCATCAGGAATATCCCACCAGTAACAAACCCATCAGTAACATCCTATCAGGAACATCCATCAGTACATCTTATCAGGAATTCCCCTCAGGAACATCCCATCAGGAAACATCCCATCAGTAGCATCCCCTCAGGAACATTCCATCAGGACATCCCATCAGGAACATCCCATCAGTAACATCCTATCAGGAACATACCATCAGTAACATCCATCAGTAACATCCCTCAGGAACTCCTATCAGGAACATCCCCTCAGGAATATCCCACCAGCAACATCCCCTCAGGGAATATCCCATCAGTAGATCCATCAGTAACATCCCCTCAGTAACATCCCATCAGTAACATCCTATCCCGGAACTTTCCTTTCAGGAACATCCATCAGTAACATCCCATCAGACATCCCATCAGGAAAATCCATCAGGAATAT
>NW_026476498.1:0-20000 GCF_026875155.1 Cherax quadricarinatus
GTTTCCCCCAAAACCCCGTTTCTCTAAGCCCGCCCAGCTCTCGGACAGGCTACCCATATTACAACCCAGGATTCCAAATGGCCTGTTATCCCGGGTGTAATGGGAGCAAAATAAACACAGCAGAAAAAGTTTAGACTTATATTATCCTTCACCAATTTAGAACAGCAATATGTACAATATGTACAGTGATAAGTATAGTGCACTCCACGGTAAGCAAGGCAGAAATAGAAGCCACAAGATAGCAGACCGTGCTTCAACCAGCTCTAGAATGGGAATGACAAGGGCAGACAAGAGAGTGGTACCCACATAACCTCTGCGATTGCCAAAACCATCTTCTTATTGGCTAGAACCTGGTCACTAGTTGAACGACGGGGCCCCATCATCAACTCTTAGCAACCTGGTTCGCTGGTTGGGGGAGATAGCCTGTAAATGAGGGTGTGTACATGTACAGAATAAAGGCTACGTACTCTTTGCATGCCACACTTACTTAATCAAATTCGCTCTGCGACTTCATTACCTCCAGACAGGTAGGTTATTACCTGATTGACAAGACATATGTGCAAACAGTTAAGTATCTATATTCCGAAACGTTTTGCCTACACAGTAGGTTTCTTCAGTCGAGTACAGAAGTTAGTAGAAGCAGTAGAGATGTGAAGATGATGTAATCAGTCCATCACCCTTGGAGACGTAGTTTTGAGGTGGTCAGTCCCACAGCCTGGAGAAGAGTTTTGTTCCATAGTCTGGAACAAACAGAAGTTGAAGTAACAGTATCACTACATATACTCACAAAATTAGATGAATGGTTCACAGAACCGACAGGTTGATAAATTAGACACATGCGCAACATTTGGTATCTTTAACGAGGAAACGTTTCGCCACACAGTGGCTTCATCAGTCCATACGAAGGAGAATGGTGAAGAACAGGAGGAGTTTGAGGTAATCAGCCCCTCAGCCTTGAGTCGATGTGATCAGTACATCAATCTTGAAAAGAATACAGCATATGTGCGAAGAAGTGGCTAATATACTGCAGGCAGGAGAGGTGCAGCAGTTGTAGGTGGTATCACATTTGACGAATGTGGAAGCAGGTCGTGCCCAAAGGTTAGGAAAGTTGAAGAATTCCCTGTATTAAGATCCCCAAAATGTTGCTGTGGGCAGGCAGGAATATAGATGAATGGTTCACAGCATCGACAATTTGATAAATTAGACACATGTGCAACATTTGGGTATGAACATTAAAATGGTATAAAATACCGACAAATTGTTAGGTAAGACACATATGCAACAGTTAAGTATCTTTATTTCGAAACGTTTCGCCTACACAGTAGGCTTCTTCAGTCGAGTACAGAAAAGTTGATAGAAGCAGAAGAGACTTGAAGACGATGTAATCAGTTTCATCACCCTTAAAGTTTTGAGGTGGTCAGTCCTCAGTCTGGAGAAGAGCATTGTTCCAAAGTTTGAAACAATATGGAGTTGAAGTGAATGAATGAATGAACAAGTTCAGGTAAGATCCCAATGGGATGAGCAGGGAAGATGGGACAGATGAAGAATAGCTCTGGAGAGGAGTGTTCTTAATCAGAGAAACAGAGCCAGGGCTTAACCCAGCAGCTAAGGCGATCGTGGGGCAGACTTGAGAACAGGAATAGCAGGGACTGCTGCATAGAACTTCTGGTAGTTGAAGTCTTGAATCTTGAGTAGCTGGCAGCAGGCTAGGTCACATCAGAGGTAGAACACATGGGAATTATAGGAGTAACTGAGGAGGCAGGTTAGCAATGGAGCCATTTACGAATTTTTTGAAGCTGCTCCTAGATAGGTGGTATAATTTAGCCTTGTTACTGAAGGTGAAACGTAGAGGCTTGATGAACTCAAGAACTTGGGTGAGTGTGAAGTGAAGCGGTGATTCACATGCATAATTGACTGTTCCAGCACCGAGGCTTTTGTAGAGTTCAGTACAGGTCATGGTGTCAGTATTTGAAGGAGAAGTGTAAAAGGTAAGGTTTTCCCATGAGGGTTTACTGGAGTCGTCGTTATCTTCCTCTTCTGGAGTGGATTCATTGGGAGAATCTACAATGGTGGTAGCAGGTGACTGAGGTCGACAGGAGCAGCTGTAAGTGTAATGGTTGTGTAACAGCAGGCTGGGAGAGGTGGGAGACGGTGGTTGAGGCAACATGATCAACGTTGGTCAGCGCGTGGAAGTGGTTATAGAAGTTACAGGAGCAGTTGCTTGGGCAGGAGACAGGTCTGCAGGTGCAGTAAGCTTCAGGACGTTGGGAAGGATCTTGAGGATGTCTGCTGAAGGTGTGGAGTCTGGAAAATTGAAGGCAGGCATGTTGTTCAGACGGAATAGTTCGTTAATAGTGGTGTTGAAAGTGCCGGGTTTGCTGCGTTTGCAAGGTGTGCATACACCATGCAGTACAACATCTTGGAGGAATCTCCGTCTGGAGTGGAGAGAGGGAGTTTGCTGGGCGATGGTGCCTGTAGATTAGCGTGTAAGTCTTGGTGGTGTCGGTTTGTGGTATTGGTTATTGCAGCGTATGTCGGTGAATTGGAGGTGTTCTTCAGAACTTTAGTTTTCTTCAATATGATTTCTTTCCTGAGTGGGCACTTAGCTGCAAGGGTATGATGATTACCCTTGCAGTTAAGACAAGTTGGTGCTGTAGTAATTGGTAAGGGATCTGAAATCGTGACCATCATTTTTCCCACATTTTGAACAAAACATCTAACCCTTTGAAGGGGCAAGGTCCCTTGGTGGTGGTGTATATTATAGGTAGCAGGTCCAGGCATGGGAGATGTATGTGAAACGTTTTGTTCTATATGACTACTAGGAGTGATTGTGTTAATAAGAGATGGGCCAGACCATCAGAGAGAGCAAGGCAGCCATTGAGGATGTCCTGAACATGTAATCATTAGCGTAGAATGGGTGTTAGGGATCGTTGTAGGATGCTGTCTACCGAGGCCCAGGTGTTTTGTTTCGCTCAATAGATGTCTTCAGTCTTCAGAGAGGAGAGGTGACCAATAGTCCAAATCTTTATCACAAGACCGGGACACCGTTTCGACTTCAAGAATTGAGATGCGGGATAGAGTGAATTGTTGTGGTTTGAAGGGTCCTGATTGAAGATTCGTCCATAAGTCCTTTGAATGCTTACCTTGTCGTCTGAGCAGACGACAATGAAGGAGTCCTCAGATAGTGGATTGCCGTAAATCTGACCTGCAAGCGGGTCTTAACGACGGTAGCTAAAGCTACCTCGAGAGTCATTTATTGCATGCAGCCACATTCACAGCTTGAATTTCGACTCAGCTATTCCGACAGCAATTGTGAAAAAGGAAGTGACGTTTTGCAGAATATAAATTTCTACAGCCCCGGCGGGGTCGAATCGAAAGAGATTCTTTCATGACTGTCGAGCAAACCTGTGCTGGTCGAATTCGTGAGAACATCAAGCCTGTGAAGTGGTGCAATAAAAAAGACTAAAAGACACTCGAAGTTAGCTTTAGCTACCGTCCGATAAGGAGACCCACCACCAGAAGAACCACTCCTGTCAGGTCAAATTTCAAAATTTACGGCAATCCACTCTCTGAACGACACCTTCATTGTCGTCTGCGACAGACGACACGGAAGCCATCATGACTTATGGATGACCTCTCATTCATCAGGACCCTACAACACAACAATTCACCTCTATCCCGTCTCCATTCTTGAAGTCGAAACGTTCGGTCTATGTGAGAAAGTACTGGACAAAAATGGTCACCTCTCTCTCTACTGAAGCAAACGCATCAAAAACCCCCGGCACTTTCAACACCACTATTAACGAACTATTTCCGACTGAACAACATGCCTTCCTTCAATTTCCAGCCTCCACACTCTTCAGCAGACATCCCTCAAGATCCTTCCCAACGCCTGCTCTATACTCACTCTGAAGACCTGTCTCCTGCCCAAGCAACTGCCCCTGTAAACTTCTATAACCACTTCCATAACCAAACTTCCACAGACCCACCCAAGCGCTGACAACGTTGATCATATTGCCTCAAACTACCGTCTCCCCACCTCTCCAGCCTGCTGTTACACACCATTCACCCTTACAGCTGTCTCCTGTCCGACCCTCAGTCACCTGCTCAACCCACCATAGTAGATTTCTCCACTGATCCACTCCAGAAGAGGAAGATAACGACGACATCCAGTAAAACCCTCATGGGAAAACCTTACCTATTATACCTAATTACACTTCTCCTTCAAATACTGACAACCATGACCTGGTACTGAAAACTCTACAAAAGCCTCGGTGCGGAACAGTCAAGTAATGCATGTGAACTCACACCGCTTTCTTTCACTTCACACTCGCCCAAGTTCTTTGAGTTCATCAAGCCTCTACGTTTACCTATCAGTAACAGGCTAAATTAAACCACCTTCTCGGAGCAGCTTCAAAAAATTCGTAAAATGGCTCCTTGCTAACCTTCCTCCTCAGTTACTCCTGTATATTCTCATGTGTTTCTACCTACTGATGTGACACTAGCCTGCTGCCATCTACTCTCAGATTCAAGACTACAACACCACAATTTCTTATGCAACATTCCCTGCAATTCTCCTGTTCTCAATCGCCGCCCCCGATCGCCTTAAGCTGCAGGGTTAAGCCCTGGCTGCTGTTTCACTGATTAAGAACACTCCTCACCAGAGCTCATCCTTCAAACAGTCCCACATCTTCCCTGCTTCATCCCCATTGGGAACTTAAACCCTGAACTTGTACATTCATAATCATTGTCACTTTTAGGTCACATGTCACAAAAAACCCTCCATATTGTTTTCAAACTTTGTAACAATGCTCTATCTGCCAGACTGAGTTACTGACACACCTCAAAACTTTAAGGGTGATGGACTGATAACATCGTCTTCAAGTCTCTTCTGATTCTATGCAACTTATTTATCTGTAGTACTCGAACTGAAGAAGCCTACTGTGTAAGCGAACGTTTCGAAATAAATATACTTAACTGTTGCATATGTTGTCTTACCTAACAACATATGGGTATCTTTTAAAGGAGAAACGTGGCGACACGTTTCCTCATTAAAGATACCCAAATGTTACACATGTGCCTAATTTCATTACTCACAAAAATTGAGATGCAGCACACTAGTGGAAGAAAGCATGTAATCAATGAGAAGGGTCTCTCCTCCAATCTATCTCTTCTCTCATCTCTTCACCCTTGAAAAAGTTTAACATAGGATATTAGAAAGAAAAAGCACTGGCGGGCGAGCCTACTGGTCCATGCGGAGGCAGGTCTAACCTCACACAAAAAACCCACCCACACCCACTCTATGTAATATCTAAACCTATTTTTATAAAAAAAAGCCCACAACGTCTAGTTTCCATGAGGGACGTTGGGAGTTTGTTCCACTCATTCCACACTCCCAATTCCAATACCATTGCTTTCCCTATATCCAATGCCTGAATTCTGAAATTTTTCCAACATGAAACCATTGCTGCGAGTCCTGTCTTGGTTAGAATATTTTTAAAACACATTATTTACATACCTATTATTATTCCGTTTTAATTTATACACCTCAAACCATAACCCTCCCTAATCTACGCCTTTCTAGAAAGTGTAGATTCAGGGCCCTCAGTCTGTCCACGTAGGAAAGATTTCTGATACCATTGGGATCAACTTCGTTCAGTCCTCCTTTGTTACGTTTTCAAGCGCAGTTACATTCCGTTCTGTATTACGGCGACCAGAACTGGTGGCAAGCATAATCTAAATGAGGCCTAAACCAACGATATATAAGTTGAAAGAATAACCTGACAGACTCTTATTAAATATACTTCTTGATAAGAAGCCAAGAATCTATTCGTTTTATTCGAATACTTAAGAACAAAAACGCACTGATTTTCTGGACTTTAGATTACGCAACCTGGCACCTGGAGGTTACCCCTGGAGGTTATTCCGGGAGATCAACGCCGGACCCGCGGAGCGGGGCCCGGTCCATGACAAGACCAGGGCCCTCATTCTGTCGGCCATGGGATCAGGGCCTGATCAACCAAACAAGCGGTTACTGCTGGCGCACGCAGGTCCCAACGTACGAGCCACCAGCCCGGCTGAATATCCGTCACTGACTTTAGGTATCTGTCCAGCATCCTCTTCTAGAAGGCAGCCAGGTGTTTATTGGATAATTGTCCCATAAATGCCTTGAAGGGAGGGCTGTTGAACACCTTCCTTGGGCCCTGGACGACTTATGGTGTTTTCTAACCCTTAAGTGTACCAATGGCCGGCCGCCCGCCTACTTTTTTTAAATAATTAGGGCAATTTTTGCACGCCTGCCCAGGTCTTTTACTTACGTAGGGAGTGATTCTGTTTGCAGATTTGGGACATTCCTTCCAAATTTTTCCAAGTGTAGATTATGATATATCTTTCTCCCTCCTGGCGTTCCAACGAGTGACAAGTCAAGTGCACCAAGCATTCCCAGTAGTGTAAGGTGATTTGACAGAACTTATACGTTGCATAAAGGCTCCTCTGTACACCTCTAGATCTGCGATTTCACCTGCTTTGAATGGAGATGTTAATGTACAGCAGTATTCCAGCCTAGAGAGAACAAGTGATTTGAAAAGCTCAATCATGTGGCTTGTTGGCATCTCTCGTTGGAAACGTTCTCCCGATTATCCAATATCCATCCTATCATTTTCTTTGGTCACGTCGGCGAGATCTGTGCACTGTTGTGATCCTTGAAAGTGTAGTATCCTCAGACATTACTACTCACCCAGGTCCCCTACATTATTTTTTTTTATTTTTTTCCGCCTATTGTATGCCAAGAGTATGTAGTATAACTCTGTTCTAGTTCATATCCCCCTAGTTTTGTTTCCATAACGGAGTTAGTTGGAATTTGTCCTCATTGATCATCATATTGTTTACCGTTCCCACTGGAAAACTTGTTTTATATCTTCTTGAGGTTAACTGCCTCCCTCAGGCAGATGACAGATCCTAGAAATCATCATCCGCAAAGGATATACGGTGCAGTAGTTGTATATCTGTCTATGTCTGATATGAGTAAAGGAAAATAAGATGGGGGGCGAGTACTGTGCCTTGATGGAACAGAGCTCTACACTATGGTGCAGCCTCCGATTTAACTCCTCCACTCTGTTTACGCACTACTTCTACTCTTTTGGGTTCGATTTGTTAGGAATTGACGATCCATCGCCCCACTATCCCAGTTATTCCATTCGCACGTATTTTTATGGGGCTAGTAAAACACTATGATCGGTATTTGTCAAATTGCTTTCGAGCAAAGTCTGTGTATATTACCCATCTGGCATTTGATTTTCTTGTCCCAGTGGAGAGGGGCAGAGCTGACCTGCCCCAACCCATGTTGCCGCCAGCCTGGTGTGCAGATTTTGGGAATCCAGGTGATTTGCAATCCAGCTCTTAGCACTCTTCACAAATAATTATAGATGATGAGTGGGACGTTCAGAGCTCTTGGTCTATAGTTCTAACACTGCCTTTGCAGCCATCACCTGTTATGGAGTAGGGGCTACATCCGATTCTTTTAATGACTAACCAGAACTTCTCTCCAAATATAATTTTTCACAATCAGAGAACATTAACATCCACATTATTTTAGTTAAAGTATCAATGGTTATTTATCTCTCCAATTGCTTAGAACTTTGCATTTGGTTCTATATCAAACTGCATCAAAACTGCAATCTTCCACTTTCACATGATCACTGCAACCAGTCTATTCAAACTTCCTGGAGCACTCAAGTGTCCAGTCCGAATGAATTCGACGCCATTTGGTGTCATGGCAAAAACTTGCTTATTTGCTATTTATAAAACACTCATCTAATCGTTTCATGTAAACTGTGAACAACAAGGGCCCAACACAGATCCCCATGGAACACCGCTTGTTTTAACACATTAAATCAAAACATACAACGAACATCCCGCTCGATTTCTCCCACCCGCTTATGAATGATGGCAAACTTACTGTTGCCTATCAGTCAGCCAAGCCCCTGTTCAGGTAAAAATTTCTCCTATTCCGGTGCCTCGACTTTTCATCAATTAAAGTCCCTCCTGAGTGGGACTCTGTCAAAAGCTTTTAACTGAAAGTCCCATATATACAGAATATCATTTTCAATTACCAATGAACTACCGCTACCTCCTCAAATACATTTAGGTGAAGAAAATATATTAGTAAGTTCTGGAAAGGCAAGAATTGCCCCCTTTAAAACCATGACTGAGATTCATTAATCCAATTTATACTTTCGAGGTGGACCACGAATAGCCTAGCCTCGGCAATTATAGATTCCATCAATTTTTCCCAACATGGAGGTTAGGCTTATGGCCTGTAGTCACCTCTTTTTAAAAACGTTGGTATCACATTTGGCCTTTTATCACACTTATCTTTACTATGCAGTTTGCAGGGAAGATATGGTTTGATAAACAAGGAGCCAAAGGTTCATTAAAGTTTCACCTTATATTCCTTCAAAAACCCTTTCCAAACAGTTCATCAGATTTTAAATTTATATTCTATCTGTCCTGGAGTGGGAAACATGTCACAATTGACTTGGATCGTGCATACTTATCTAATCATTCCAGTTCACACACAGTTTTATTGTTTCTGGAATTTCACTAGTAATCTTCCATGCGTAAAAACTGTCTTCCTCGTCAAAACTTAGGAGGAAAGAATTGTTAAAAATGATCTAACACATTCTTATCACTGTTCGGTGAGCTGACCCGAGTGACTTTGAGTGGCTAAGTTTTCCCTAATCTTCTTCTTGCATACCTGAAAGAAACCAATTCGGTTATACTCTTTGAATCACCTTTCAAACATTTACCCTCATATCTTTTTTTTGTTTTTTTTATTCCCTTTATTATTCAGCTTTAAAATATGAATAATATAGATTAACCTTAAGTACCCTTCCTCCTACTTTTGAATATCGCCTGTAAAAATGCCTCTCTTTTGACTAATGAGGCAACGTAGTTTATTGTTTATAAATGAGGTCCTGTAGTTTTATTGTTTATATCCATTTTGGTATAAACAATTTTTGCTTGATCTAAGTCTCCATTAGGAACATAGGTTGTCTGTGCAGCTAGAACTATACTCTGATACACAACCCCGTCCCATAAACCTGGCAACCATCACCACCTACCTGACCCATAGTCAGGTCATTCCAGTTCAACTCCACCCGGAAATTTTGAATTTTATTTTTGGGGGGGTCAATCCAGTTCAAACCCACCCGGGTAATTTGCAATCCTGTGAAATCGGACAAGCGAGGTGAGGGACAGAGACTTGATTGTAGTTATTATGGTAATTCCAGGGATAAACTGAAACTGAGGATTTGTGATCGCTTTCCCCAAGCCATCAATATCCAAAAGATTATTAATTAGTGATTCCTTGTGGAAAAAACAAGTCAAGCAGGCTATTCCTCTAGTTGCTTCTGTCACCAACCGTGCTTTTAAAAAAAGCAGTCCTGAATCGTATCAAGAACATCGTTAGACTCCGATTTTCCTGTCACATTGCTCCAATCAATTTGTCTAAAATTAAAATCTCCCATTAACACAACATTTTCGTATGTAGATGCCTCATGAATTATCGTCCCATAGCAGCTTATTGCACTCCTTATGAATGTTTGGGGGCCTAAATCACACCTAAAATTTATTTTTCACGACCCTCAAGAAACTGTAGCCAGACTCCGTTGTGTTGCAGTGTCTGACAGAGTGAAGATGAATGAGACAGTAAAGCAGTGATGCACGTTTCAGAATAAAGATACCTAATTGTTGCACATGTGTCTTAACAACCTGTCGGTATTTTATACCATTTTCATATTCTGGTTATTACCTGTCACCTTCACTCCCAACTGTTCTCACTTATATAGTTTCATATTCTGTTATTAAAGCTACCCAATGTATTAGCGTCACTGAAGATACACGAAAAAGATACAAGTGAAATCCCAGAGATGAATAACTGGATAATTTTTAAAAATTTTATTATTATTATTATTATTATTATTATTATTATTATTATTATTATATTATTATTATTATTATTATATTATTATTATTATTATTATTAATTATTATTATTATTATTATTATTATTATTATTATTATTATTATTATTATTATTAATTATTATTATTATTATTATTATTATTATTATTATTATTATTATTATTATTAATTAATTATTATTATTATTATTATTATATTATTATTATTATTATTATTATTATTATTATTATTATTATTATTATTATATTATTATTTATTAATTATTAATTATTATTATTATTATTATTATTATTATTATTATTATTATTATTATTATTATTATTATATTATTATTATTATTATTATTATATTAATATTATTATTATTATTATTATTATTATTATTATTATTATTAATTATTATTATTATTATTATTATTATTATTATTATTATTATTAATTATTATTATTATTATTATTATTATTATATTGTTGTTATTATTATTATTATTATTATTATTATTATTGTTGTTATTATTATTGTTGTTATTATTATTATTATTATTATTATTATTATTATTATTATTATTATTATTATTATTATTACTATTATTATTATATTCAAATTAAGCGCTAATTTTTTTAAATATCTAAGGTAGTGTATAGTGTTGGAGTTTTAGGCC
This sequence comes from Cherax quadricarinatus, assembly GCF_026875155.1. NCBI lineage: Eukaryota > Metazoa > Arthropoda > Malacostraca > Decapoda > Parastacidae > Cherax > Cherax quadricarinatus. Next base: position 10,646 of record NW_026476498.1, read on the forward strand.
TATAGCTAGGCTGGCAGGAGGGTCATAATGACCAGGTCTGTGTTGTATCTTCTCCCTCCCTCACCTCACCTCACCTCACCACACCTCACCTCACCACACCATATCTCACCTCACCACACCTCACCTCACACCTCACCTCACCTTACCACACCTCACCTTACCTAACCTCACCACACCTTACCTCACCACACCATATCTCACCTCACCTCACCTCACCACACCTCACCTCACCACACCTCACTTCACCTCACCTCACCATACCTCACCTCACCTCGCCACACCTCACTCACCACACCTCGCCCACGCCTCACCTCACCTCACCATACCTGACCACACCTATCACCTCACCTCACCACACCTCACCACACCTCACCACACCACACCTCACCTCACCACACCACACCATACCTCAGCACACCACACCACACCTCAGCACACCTCACCTCACCACACCTCACCTCACCACACCACACTCCTCACCACACCTCACCTCACCACATCTCACCACACCTCACCTCACCTCACAACACCTCACCACACATCACAACAGTGCCACGATCGCACGTGCAAAGAAAATGATAGGATGGATAATGAGAACGTTCAAAACGAGAGATGCCAAGCCAATGATGATCCTTTTCAAATCACTTGTTCTCTCTAGGCTGGAATACTGCTGTACATTAACATCTCCATTCAAAGCAGGTGAAATCGCAGATCTAGAGAGTGTACAGAGATCCTTTACTGCACGTATAAGTTCTTTCAAGCACCTTAATTACTGGGAACGCTTGGAAGCACTTGACTTGTACTCGTTGGAACTCAGGAGGGAGAGATATATCACAATCTACACTTGGAAAATCCTGGAAGGAATGGTCCCGAATCTGCACAGAGAAATCACATCGGAGTGTATCGGAGGTCCCAGAGGGGACAGAGTGTGGAAAATAGGCGTGTGAAAACCTAAAGTGCATATACGTTTCTAAACCCACTGAAGGGAAGCATCAGTGTCCATTGAAGAGAAAAAAACTAGTTCTACAATGCTATGTGTAGAGTGCCAGGCTCAGTATAACGGTTGTTGTGGAAGGTGCCATATAGGAAATGATTTTTGACTAGTAGTGAACGTAGATCAGTGAGGGGAAATAAAGATCAGGGATTAGCATAAACTCAGAGAGCAGAAAAGTTAAGAAATGGAAAAGGATTATTGCAAAAACCACGGAGAAAATAAGATATTATTATTAATAAAAGTGAGAAGAGCAGTGTGTAGGCCTAAAGATGAACCATACAGTGGGTCGTGTTTTATACTGAAGGACTGTTCCTCATACCATATAAGGAATATAGCGAATGGTGAGGTATTGATGTTCAGTGATATAGTGATCTGAAACTGTGGATTACAGCAATCTGTCAAATACCCAATACATAGTGTACAATATATGGAATATATATATGGGTTGACCACCACCAGGAAAATTATTGCCAGAGGCGACAGAGAAATGTAAACTATCGTACAGGTGTTATAACGAGGAAAAAGGATTTGAATAGGCAGTGATATAGTGTACTGAATTGTGGATGAGAGTAATCCTTAAAACCGAGTGCTAGTGTAAGCTATGGTGTAATTATATGGGAACAAACTGCACAAGTCCCCGCCCCTTCGTACCCCAACCAGCGGGGGTTGTTCCCTCCCTGCTGGTACCCATACCATGGACCCACTTATCCCCAAAACCAAGCAAAGGGGAGACGTGGGGATATAAAACTGGATAAGTATTAAGCCATAGTAGAAATAATAAAATAAGAGATAGTTGTTTGATGTGCAGGGAAACAGTGAACATGCAGTGACTGGATAGTGGAAAAGGATAAACCACCACCAAATCCTCTCGCCACCCTCCCCCTCCGACACCCCAACCAGAAGGGATGGTCCTCACCCCCCTACGGGCACCCATACCCCATTCTCCGACCACCGAACAAACCTTTCATCACCGAAACCCAGCCACCACCACTACATATAACTGTCCAGGACAAGATAAACAGCAGTGATCATGACAGGAATCAGATGCTGTAGGATGTATGATATATGATGTTATACAACATAAAAGTTTTTAAGGGGTAATAAGTCTCCATGCTAATTACATCCCACATACCCATGTATTGACCTATAACACCCACACCTGCGTGCAGAGTTTGAAAGGTAAAGTGAAGATCAAGCTCTGTGGTACCCAGTTGCAAATAGGATACAGGCAGGATGGCAGTACAGTATACCTGTGGGACTGTGAAAAGGCTCTTGGGAAACAATCTAAATCACATGCAACCTTTGCTTTTCAAAACATCATTTTTACCTGTGCAAGAATAAACACTGCAACCAAAAATGACATCTATCTAGATAGGTGTTTCTGGATCTGCAAACAGGGATGTGGAACTATGGATAGATATCAGGAAAGCACTCAGGAGGTTAATAACAATAAACACGAGAAAAAGGAGGAACTATTGAATAGTCTACCTGGAATATAGAGCATGGGAAGATAGGAGAGGATAAAGTCTAACACAGAGAATGCCCATCTACAACAACTGACCCAAAAATAAGCAGATACACACTAGAAAAAACACGGGAGACAAAAACAACAGCTAGTTCAGTGCCCAGCCTTAGGGCTGACCCAGACCAGCCCCCAGCCATTGTGAAAATCTGGATTCATTAAAGACTCCTCCACAGCTACCAATGCCATATCCCCTAGTACAGATGTAGTAGAGGAGCCCTCCTCTGGGTAGACTCTTCGCAACCAACACAGTCATAGCCCAGCCCACCCCCCCACCCCCCAGTGCTGACCCAGACCCAGCCCCCAAGCCTTACTGCCAGCCCAGACTCTCCTAGGACACTACCCAAACCACCACAAAAACAGAAAAATATACAACCATCATTGCACAAGACCGGGGCCCCACGTACAGATGTTTGGAGAGGAGTCTCCTTCCTCTACTGGGGAAAAGTAGATGGAATCCAGGACGGGGTGGCCCTGGCTTGGATTACTGAGGATTATAGTGCAGTCCCAAAACCCCTGCAGAAATTGGACAACACACCTCCCAACAATTCTCAACCAAAGGTGAATTTGGCAAATATTATGCTTGGGGCATCTGTAAGCATGGAATAACGGGGGAAAAAAATGGGACATGCAACTTTGACCTTCCCAAAAATGTAGCGACCTCCTGTCTAAAGAGTGTGTCGCTCTTCTTCCTGTACTTTCTTTCCACCCAAAAATGTGCCACTCCTCGGTCCTCCAGAAGCAGTGTTACAACATCGAGTGCCCTGCATACCATCAAAAAGGGGGACCAGGAGGCACAGACCCCACAGGACAAACAATAGTAGCTACGACTACCCAACTCCAGGTGATTTTTTAGTGGCAGGAAACGAAAAAAGAAAATGGAAGGAAATAACAAAAATAGTCCACCACCTTGGAGCCTTTTTGGACTGGGGGCACAGCCAGGGGCCACCCATGGCCCTCCAGAATTACAACTAACTGATGCCAAACAAAATCCCCCCAACAAACACAGAATACAACCTCGTTCATATTTGCTAATATACAGGGCCTTAAGCCATCCACCAACAACAAAATACCTTTTACAGGGGACTTCTATGGAGTCTAATGCAATTTTTGGGCAGCCTTCACAGAGACTCACACAAAACACTTTGACAGTGAAATATGGATAAGTGGTTACAACCTTTTTAGGTGCGACAGAAAAAACAGGCAACAAGGGGGGGTTGGCCTGTATGTCAAAGAGTCCCTTATCTGCACGGAGTTGCTGAACACCACGAATGAGGTAGTTGAAGTTCTATCAGTAAAGATCGAGAAACAAAACCTAGTCATTGTGGTTGTATACAAGCCACCAGATGCAACCTCCCAACAGTTCAAGGAACACTACTGAAAATCGTTACTGTTGGAAAACCTTCCAGCTCCATCCCCAAACATCTTACTGCTTGGTGATTTCAACCTAAGGCATACACAATGGAAAAAAAGTAGCAAATAAAGTTATAGCTGAAACAATCCCCGGAGGTAGCGCAGATGAAAGGTCACACACACATGAGCTACTAAGTCTCTGCGAAAAACACACCTTACGCCAGCAGATAGTGGAGCCAATAAGACTAGAAAACACACTTGACCCTTTTCTTCACAAATAATGAGGACCCGATAAGAGACATAAGAAATATCAAAAACAACTAATTCCGATCACAAACTAATCGAAGTCCAGACGTACATGCATAGGGGGGCCTGAACAGAGAATGCATGTACCTGTGAAGGTGTCTTCACAAAAAAACAATTTCAACAACAAGAACATCAACTGGGACCAGGTAAACCATGTCCTAAATGAAAACAGTTGGGAAGATGTCTTAAATGACATGGGCCCAAACCAGTGCCTTGAAAGGATCAACTTTCCCGGTACGAAGCATGTTCTAGGCATATTCCCCTAAAAGAAGAAGAGCAGGAGTAAACTGGAGGGGAAAAAGACCTCCCTCTACAGAAGACGACAAAGAGTCACTGAGCTCCTCAGGAGTGCTAGAATATCTGATACACGAAAGGAGGCGCTGGGCCAGGGAAGTGGGAAAATATCGAACTTAACTAAATGACTCTTACAGGAACCAGGAGAGGCAGGAGGAGCTTAAAGCTATTAGTGAAATTTAAAGAAATTCCAAATATTTCTTTTCATATGCCAAAAACAAGGCAAATACCACATCAGCATCGGGCCCTTACTCAGACAGGATGGGAAATTTCACAGACGACAACAAGGAAATGAGTGAAATATTGAAAACCCAGTTTCGACTCTGTGTTTAGTGAACCACTAATCGGTCTGAGGATCGACAACCCAAATGATTTCTTCATGAATGAGCCTCAAAACTCCATAAATGTATGCCAGATTTCCCACATTACCCTTTAAATCCGATAGATTTTGAAAAAGCCATTGACAACATGCCTATGCCTCAGGGCCCCCGGGGCCCAGACTCGTGGAACTCTGTTTTCATTAAGAACTGCAAGAAACCCCTCTCGCGGCCCTAATTTCACTATGGAGGAAGAGCTTGGACATGGGTGAGATTCCACAGTCACTTAAAACAACGGGTATAGCCCCGCTCCATAAAAGGGGGCAGCAAAGCATTAGCTAAGAACTATAGACCAATAGCTCTGACGTCCCACATCATAAAAATCTTTGAAAGAGTGCTAAGAAGCAGGGTTGCAAATCACCTGGATTCCCCAAAAACTGCACAATCCAGGGCAAACATGGGTTCAGGGGAGGGCGCTCCTGCCTCTCACAACTACTGGAACACTATGACATGGCCTTGGATGCACTGGAAGAAAATCAGAATGCAGAGTAATATACACAGACTTTGCAAAAGCATTTGACAAAAAGCGATCATGGCGTAATAGCCCATAAAATACGTGCTAAAGGAATAACTGGGAAAGTGGGGAGATGGATCTTCAACTTCCTAACAAATCGAACACAAAGAGTAGTGGTCAACAGAGTTAAATCGGAGGCTGCCATAGTGAAGAGCTCTGTTCCACAAGGCACAGTACCGCCCCCATCTTATTCCTTATCCTCATATCAGACATAAACAGAGATATACACCACAGCACTGTATCATCCTTTGCGGATGAATACTAGGATCTGCATGAGGCTGTCATCTGCTGAGGACGCGGTTAACCTCCAAGAAATATAAACAAAGTTTTCCAGTGGCAACGGTTTAAAAAATATGATGTTCAATGAGGACAAATTCCAACTACTCCGTTATGGAAAAACTGGAGGAGATAATAACTAGAACAGAGTATAACTACTGACTCCGGCCATACAATAGAGCGGAAAAAAAATGTAAGGGACCTGGGAGTAGTAATTTCTGAGGATCTCACTTTCAAGGATCACAACAGTGCCACGATCACACGTGCAAAGAAAATGATAGGATGGATAATGAGAACTTTCAAACGAGAGATGCCAAGCCATGTGATCCCTTTTCAAATCACTTGTTCTCTCTAGGTGGAATACTGTTTGTACATTAACATCCATACAAAGCAGGTGAAATCGCAGATCTAGAGAGTGTACAGAGATCCTTTACTGCAATGTGTAAGTTCTGTCAAGCACCTTAACTACTGGGAACGCTTGGAAGCACTTGACTTGTACTCGTTGGAACGCAGGAGGGAGAGATATATCATAATCTACACTTGGAAAATCTTGGAAGGAATGGTCCCAAATCTGCACACAGAAATCACTCCCTAAAAAGTAAAAGATGGGCAGGCGATGCAAAATGCCGCCCAAAAAAAAGTAGGGGCGCCATTGGTACACTAAGAGAAAACACCATAAGTGTCCGGGGCCCAAAACTGTTCAAAAGCCTCCCATCAAGCATTAGGGGAATTGCCAATAAACCCCTGGCTGCCTTCAAGAGAGAGCTGGACAGATACCTAAAGTCAGTGCCGGATCAGCCGGGCTGTGGCTCGTACGTCGGACTGCGTGCGGCCAGCAGTAACAGCCTAGTTGATCAGGCCCTGATCCATCGGGAGGCCTGGTCGTGGACCGGGCCGCGGGGGCGTTGATCCCCGGAATAACCTCCAGGTAACCTACGAAAGTAAAAGACTGGGCAGGCGATGCAAAATACCCCCAATTAAAAGTAGGGGCGCCATTGGTACATTAAGAGAAAACACCGTAAATGTCCGGGGCCTAAGACTGTTCAACAGCCTCCCATCAAGCATTAGGGGAATTACCAATAAACCCCTGGCTGCCCTCAAGAGAGAGCTGGACAGATACCTAAAGTCAGTGCCGGATCAGCCGGGTTGTGGCTCGGGCTCGTACGTTGGACTGCGTGCGGCCAGCAGTAACAGCCCAGTTGATCAGGCCCTGATCCACCGGGAGGCCTAGTCATGGACCTGGCCACGGGGGCGTTGATCCCCGGAATAACCTCCAGGTAACCTCACCTCACATCACCACACCTCACCTCCCCCACTCAAACCCCACCCAACCTCACCAACCCACCACCCCTCACCACACCTCACCACACCACACCACATCCCACCTCACCTCACCACACCTCACTACACCTCACCTCGCCACATCTCTTATGTAGAACAGGATGATAAACTATGCACGATTAGGGTCACAAGGGACATGGTTCTTAGGCAAATTGATAAATTAAAACCTAACAAATCCCCAGGCCCTGATGAACTGTATGCAAGGGTTCCAAAGGAATGTAAAGAGGAGCTTAGCAAACCTCTGGCTAATCTTTTCAATATATCACTACAGACTGGCATGGTGCCAGATAAGTGGAAAATGGCAAATGTGATACCTATTTTCAAAGCAGGTGACAGGTCCTTAGCTTCGAACTATAGACCAATAAGCCTAACCTCCATTGTGGGAAAATTTATGGAATCAATCAAATTAAGGACCTGACTCGCATGGGCCAGTAGGCCTTGTGCAGTGTTCCTGCCGAGGCAGTTCGTAGCCACCTTGAAAAGCACAAATTAATCAACGGATCTCAGCATGGTTTTACAAAAGGGTGTTCCTGCCTTACGAATTTGTTAACTTTTTTCACTAGGGTATTTGAGGAGGTAGATCATGGTAATGAATATAATATTGTGTATATGGATTTCAGTAAGGCTTTTGACAGGGTCCCACATCAGAGACTATTGACGAAAATTAAGGCACATGGAATAGGAGGAAAAAATTTTTCCTGGATAGAGGAAAGGGTTTTGACAAATAGGCAGCAGAGAGTTGGCATAAATGGGGAGAAATCGGAGTGGGGAAGCGTCACGAGCGGTGTTCCACAGGGGTCAGTGTTGGGCCCCCTGTTGTTCACAATCTACATAAACGACATTGATGAGGGCATAAAGAGCTACATAAGCAAGTTTGCCGATGACACGAAAATAGGACGTCGAATTCATTTTGACGAGGACATTAGAGCACTCCAGGAAGATTTGAATAGACTGATGCAGTGGTCGGAGAAGTGGCAGATGCAGTTTAATATAGACAAATGCAAAGTTCTAAATGTTGGACGGAAAATAACCATACCACATAAAAACTAAATAATGTAGATCTTAATATTACGGTTTGCAAAAAAGATTTAGGAGTCCTGGTTAGCAGTAATCTGAAACCAAGACAACAGTGCATAAGTGTTCGCAATAAAGCTAACAGAATCCTTTGGGTTCATATCAAGAAGCATAAATAATAGGAGTCTCAGGGTTTTTCTTCAACTCTATATATTCTTGGTTAGACCTCATTTAGATTATGCTGCACAGTTTTGGGCCCCCATATTACAGAATGGATATAAATGCTCTGGAAAACATACAAAGGAGGATGACAAAGTTGATCCCATGTATCAGAAATCTTCCCTAAGAGATAGACTGAGGGTTTCCCGAACCTGCACTCTCTAGAAAGGCATAGAATTAGGGAGGATATGATTGAGGTGTAAAAATGGAAGACAGGAATAAAAAAAGGGATGTAAATAGCGTGCTGAAAACATCTAGCCTATACAGGACTCGTAGCAATGGTTTTAAGTTGGAAAAATTCAGATTCAGGAAGGATATAGGAAAGTACTGGTTTGGTAATAGTTGTGGATGAGTGGAACAAACTCCCAAGTGCAGTTATTGAGGCTAAAACGTTGTGTAGTTTTAAAAATAGGTTAGATAAATACATGAGTGGGTGTGGGTGGGTGCGAGTTGGACCTGATTAGCTTGTGCTGCTAGGTCAGTTGTCGTGTTCCTTCCTTAAGTGAATGAGACCTAACCTGACTAGGTTGGGGCATTGGCTTAAGCCGGTAGGAGACTTGGACCTGCCTCGCATGGGCCAGTAGGCCTTCTGCAGTGTTCCTTCTTTCTTATGTTCTTATCTCACCACACCTCACTACACCTCACCTCACCTCACCATTCTTCTACGAGAAGAATTATGAACACATTCCATCGCTGACTATATTTTCTCGCCTTATAATATTAAAATATTAGTTAAAATGAAATATATAATATTTAAGTTTAATGATGACTTGGCAGGAAGTCTTCATTATCGAAGTCATGGGGGAAGAGGTACACCCGTAAGGGTCATACAGCACTATGATGAGGGGGAAGGGACTAGGAGGCAATTAGATTCGAGTCAAAGAAGGGGAAGTCAGGTCCAATTCCTTGGATCAAGATTACCGGCGTGAAGGAGGAACCTCCCTTGAAGGAATTCATAAGCATATCCTAGATGTCGTTACTAGCAGAGATGTCGCTACTAGCAGAGATGTTACTACCAGGTTGTCGTTACTAGCAGAGATGTTACTAGCAGAGATGTCGCTACTAGCAGAGATGTCGTTACTACCAGGTTGTCGTTACTAGCACAGATGTCGTTACTAGCAGAGATGTCGCTACTAGCAGAGATG
>NW_026476498.1:25000-28578 GCF_026875155.1 Cherax quadricarinatus
GAGTGACCCAGTAGCGATCAGTGAAGAGGCGGGGCCAGGAGCTCGGACTCGACCCCTGCAACCTCAACTAGGTGAGTACAACTAGGTGAGTACACACTCCTGGCGGGCCAGGAGCTCGGACTCGACCCCCGCAACCTCAACTAGGTGAGTACACACACATACACACACACACATTCACACACACACATACACACATACACACCTCCCACACTACACACATACACACCTCCCACACTACACACACACACACACACATACACACACACACACACACACACACACACACACACACACACACACACACACACACACACACACCCCACACACACATACAACACACACACACATACACACACACACACACATACAACAGGCCTAGTGTCTAACTGACATGTGCCAGACAGAATGGTAGAGTGAGCTAGATGCCTCAAAGGCAATGGGGCCAGATAACATCCCCCCATGGTATTGAGAGAGGGAGCAAGAGGCACTATGTGTACCCCTAACAACAATATTCAATACATCTATCGAAACAGGGAGATTGCCTGAGGCATGGAAGACAGCAAATGTAGTCGCAATCTTTAAAAAAGGAGACAGACATGAAGCACTAAACTACAGACCAGTGTCACTGACATGTATAGTAGCAAAATCATGGAGAAGATTATCAGGAGAAGAGTGGTGGAACACCTACAAAGGAATGATCTCATCAAAAGCAGCCAACATGGTTTCAGGGACGGGAAATCCTGTGTCACAAACCTACTGGAGTTCTATGACATGGTGACAGCAGTAAGACAAGAGAGAGAGGGGTGGGTGGATTGCATATTCTTGGACTGCAAGAAGGCGTTTGACACAGTTCCACACAAGAGGATTGGTGCAAAAACTGGAGGACCAAGCAGGGATAACAGGGAAGGCACTACAATGGATCAGGGAATACTTGTCAGGAAGACAGCAGCTCACGGTTCAGGGAGAGTGACCTAGTAGCGATCAGTGAAGAGGCGGGGCCAGGAGCTCGGACTCGACCCCTGCAACCTCAACTAGGTGAGCACAACTAGGTGAGTACACACACACGGCGCGGGCAGTAAGCAAGTTGAGGGCCCCATCAAACCTCACTGACTGGTGTGGGAGTAGAGGAAGTTGCCCTGGAGCAGTCTGGCTGTAACGTTATATAATACAGATATATAACTGGCGACTGTTGTTCAGGCCAGCAGGTGATGATGAGCCTCCTCGATAACACTAGGTTCACATGTATCATAATTGTACTCATGTGTACCTTTACCTAAATAATATTATTAAACCTCTCCCTCATTCTCCATACTCCTGCGATACTGAAGCCTCTCAGCTCATAAGAACTTAAGAAAGAAGGAACACTGCAGCAGGCCTACTGGGCCCATGCTAGGCAGATCCAATTCTCCCACCGGCCCAAGCCAATGCCCCAATCCAGCTAAGTCAGGTCACATTCACTTAAGGTTACCTGGAGGTTATTCCAGGGATCAACGCCCCCGCGGCCCGGTCCACGACTAGGCCTCCCGATGGATCAGGGCCTGATCAACTAGGCTGTTACTGCTGGCCGCACGCAGTCCAACGTACGAGCCACAGCCCGACTGATCCGGCACTGACTTTAGGTATCTGTCCAGCTCTCTCTTGAAGGCAGCCAGGGGTTTATTGGCAATTCTCCTCATGTTTGATGGGAGGCTGTTGAACAGTCTTGAGCCCCGGACACTTATGGTGTTTTCCCTTAGTGTACCAATGGCGCCCTTACTTTTAATTGGGGGCATTTTGCATCGCCTGCCCAGTCTTTTACTTTCGTTTGGGGGTGATTTCTGAATGCAGATTCGGGACCATTCCTTCCAGGATTTTCCAAGTGTAGATTATGATATATCTCTCCCTCCTGCGTAGCAGCTGACCTAGTAGCACAAGCTAATCAGGTTCAACTCACACCCACCTATGGCCACTCATGTATTTATCTAACCTATTTTTAAAACTACACAACGTTTTAGCCTCTATAACTGTACTTGGGAGTTTGTTCCACTCACCCACAACTCTATTACCAAACCAGTGCTTTCCTATATCCTTCTTGAATCTGAAGTTTTCCTACTTAAAAACCATTGCTGCGAGTCCTGTCTAGACTAAATATTTTCAGCACGTTATTTACATCTCCTTTATTTATTCCTGTCTTCCATTTATACACCTCAATCACATCCCCCCTAATTCTACGCCTTTCTAGAGTGTGGGAGATTCAGGACCCTCAGTCTATCCTCATAGGGAAGATTTCTGATATACGGGATCAACTTTGTCATTCTCCGTTGTACATTTTCCAGAGCATTTATATCCATTCTGTAATACGGTGACCAAAACAGTGTGGCATAATCTAAATGAGGCCTAACCAAGGATATATAGAGTTGAAGAACAACCTGAGGACTCCCATTATTTATGCTTCTTGATATGAAGCCAAGGATTCTATTAGCTTTATTGCGAACACTTATGCACTGTTGTGCTAACCAGCACTCCCAAATCCTTTTCGCAATCAGTAATATTAAAATCTACATTATTTAGTTTATATGTGGCATGGTTATTTTCCTGTCCAATGTTTAGAACTTTGCATTTCTCTATATTAAACTGCATCTGCCACTTCTCCGACCACTGCATCAGTCTATTCAAATCTTGCTGGAGTGCTCTAATGTCCTCTTCAGAATGAATTCGAACGGCCTATTCTCGTGTCATCGGAAACTTGCTTATGTCGCTCATTATGCCCTTATCTATGTCGTTTATATAGATTGTGAACGACAGGGGGCCCAACACTGACCCCTGTGGAATACCGCTCGTGACGCTTCCCCCTCTGATTTCTCCCCATTTATGCAAATTCTCTGCTGCCTATTTGTCAACCATGCTCCTATCAAGGAAAAAATTTCTCCTCCTATTCCATGTGCCTTAATTTTCCTCATTAATCTCTGATGTGGGACCCTGTCAAAAGCATTACTGAAGTCCATATGTACATATTCATTACCATGATCTACCTCCTCAAATACCTTAGTGAAAAAAGTTAATAAATTCGTAAGGCAGGAACGCCCCTTTGTAAAACCATGATGAGATTCGTTGATTAATTTATGCTTTTCAAGGCGGCTGCGAACTGCCCCGGCAATGATTGATTCCATAAATTTTCTCACTATGGAGGTTAAGCCTATTGGTCTATAGTTCGAAGCTAAGGACCTGTCACCTGCTTTGAAAACAGTATCACATTTGCCGTTTTCCACTTATCTGGCACCATGCCAGTCTGTATGATATGTTGAAAAGATTAGCCAAAGGTTTGCTAAGCTCCTCTTTACATTCCTTTAGAACCCTTGCGTACAGTTCATCAGGGCTTGGGATTGGTTAGGTTTTAATGTATCTATTTGTCTAAGGATCATGTCACTACACAATTTATTATTTCTGGAATATCGCTAGTATCTTCTTGTGTGAAAACTGAGAGGAAGTACGTGTTAAAAATACTACACATTTCCTTATCACTGTCCGTGAGCTGACCCGAGTAACTTTTGAGGGGCCTATCTTTTTCCCCCATCTTCTTCTGTATACCTGAAAAAAAT
>NW_026476502.1:0-10729 GCF_026875155.1 Cherax quadricarinatus
GCTTCTTCAGAAAAAGGTTATCCTGCTGCTGCTCTGCTATTAATCCTCTTCGTTATGGGGCATTTGTCGTTAGATGAATCCAAGGCCAGCTTTGTAATATCACTGTGTATTGTTACTTTCGACCGAATATAGCACCAACGACTCTTGGCGAAACTGCAAGTACTAGGAGTCTCTGACTGTGCACTATGATTCCTAAGAATAATTCTCAGTGGAACAGTCTCCAAAACACTCAGTCTGTACTAGTGTTCCACAGGGAAATGAGCTTAGGCCTTTGTTACAGAATGTCTAATGATTTTTTTCAACTTATCCCAGAATCCCATGCTGATGCATGGGATTCTCGAATAATTCTGTACTGTGACATTTACTTTTCCAAGAAAGGAAATGCTAGCTGTTCTCGGGTACAATCACGAGCTTATAGCTATATCAGCTTGGGGACAACGATGAGAGCTAATATTTCCTTCTGCGAAAACGCAAATCATGCTGACTTTTAGGCACCATGACGATAAATGTGGAGCAGTGATACAAATAAATAGGTGAGCGTTGGAACCCGAAGATGGCGTGGATACCCTAAGAGTGAAATTTGATTTTAAACTGTGACGAAGCACATAGTAAATCTTGCGAGCAAGGTAGCCAAGAAGCTAACAGCACTAAGGTATATCTCGTACCTGCCTGACAGTACGAGGCACACGTACGCTCACATCTTGTCTATACTCTTCTTTCTTACACTGAGTACCCCTAGTTTCATCTTCGACTTCTTGAAATAACAGAAAACAGAGCAAGACTGCTTATCTCTCGCGCAGACCTGGCAAGAATAGATGTCATTTCAGCAGAGCCTTTAGCACAGGGAAGATGTGGGTGGTTATACAGTTATGTACAAGACCAATGTTGCCCAGGTACTACACTTGACTCCACTTCATGTACAGACAGCGAGAAGATACCTTCGTTACAACAAGAGCAGCAAACAGCACCTTCACACTGGCTGTAGCGTTCTCAAGGACATCACTTCATCTGAGTTCATTCATTCCTACAATGACTCGAGTGTGGAACATATTCGTACAGCATAACAACATCGATGTTTACCTAGAGTTGCTTATGATGGTGACTGCTCCCACGGCCCGGTCCTAGTCCATCATGAGATGAAGGCAGTTGACCAAAGGAAATTGCTGACCCATAGACAGATCCAACTTCATCCTGTTTCTTATTTGTAAGTTTATAAAAATGAAATGGCTTTCAAATAAAGTTACGTAGACAAAAACTCTTAGCTTGTGAATGAAGGTAGGAACTCTTAACCTACCCCTGTAAAAACTCTCTCAGAGATAGAGATGATTGTCTTCATGTTTTTTTCTCCTTCCATATCAGCTTAACAGGTTTTCTCTCCTAATGTTCGATCCTTCGGTATAAATATTCCATAGTCTCTGTCCCTCTTCCTGAAGACTGATTTCCAATTTAGTGCTACTCAAATACTTGATCCATTTGGCACAAAGGTCGCATTTACTGGACATCGTTCCACTCCTTTGAACAGAACCTTCCTGAAAAAATCTGTCATCTCAATTTGTGCCTTCTCTGAGTTGGTAGATATTAACCACGATTCCATCTATTTTGCTTCTTGTCTCTTTCATTCACTTCTCACTTCTTGTAATTCTGGCAATTTAAAAATCATCAGATTGTTTTCCCCTTCCTGCTGTATGGTTTACCGTCATTTGTGGATGTTGATATGTAACAACCTCCTCCACGTTTTGAATTATTTTTGTCATTGTTTCATCTGGCCTTTTTTTTATGCCTGAAAGATTTAATTCCCTTTATTCTCCTCCCTCATTCTTTTCACCTTCTAAGTATACCTTTTACTTATAACTACTACTAGTACTACTACTACTATTAATACTGCTAAAACTACTACTGCTAAAACTACTACTGCTTAAACTGCTACTACTACTACCACTGCTACTACTAATACTACTATAGGTACTACTACTACTACTGTTGCTACTAATACTAGTACTATTACTGCTAATACTACTGCTATTACTTGGGTGGGCTAAATTGGGATGTCCTGACTATGGGCCAGGTAGGTGAATCTTGGTTGCCAATATGACGTTGTTCGGAGCATAGTTCTAGCTGCCCAGACAACTTTTGTTCCGAGTAGGGAAATTAGATCTAACAAAAATTATCCCAAATGGATGAACAATAGATTAAAACATCTCATTGGTCAAAAGAGAGGCATATATAGCGTATCAAAGAGGGGATGGGCAGTTAAGAAATCAATATATTCAATTAAAGAGAAAAATAAAGAGAGGAATAAGAAAAGCATAAAGAGATTATGAGGCTAGGGTCGCAAGGGATTCAAAGACTAACCAAAAAGGGTTCTTTCAGGTATACAGAAGTAAGATTAGGGACAAGATTGGCCCCACTTAAGAGTAACACTGGTCAGATCACTGACAGTGATAAGGAATATGTGTGAAATTCTAAATACCTACTTCCTCTCAGTTTTCACCCAGGAAAATACTAACGATATTCCTGAAATAATAGATTACGTAGAACAGGATGATAATAAACTATGTACGATTGCGGTAACTAGTGACATGGTCCTCAGACAAATAAGAAAACTAAAACCTAACAAATCCCCAGGTCCTGATGAACTGTTTGCAAGGGTGTTAAAGGAATGTAAAGAGGAACTTAGCATACCTTTGGCTAATCTTTTTAACATATTACTAGAAACTTGCATAGTGCCTGATAAGTGGAAAATGGCAAATGTAATACCTATTTACAAGGCAGGTGACAGGTCCTTGTCTCCGAACTATAGACCAATAAGCCTTACCTCCATAGTGGGAAAATTTATGGAATCAATAATTGCCGAAGCAATTCGTAGCCATCTTGACAGGCACAGATTGATTAATGATTCTCAACACGGTTTTACAAAGGGGCGTTCCTGTCTTACGAATTTACTAATTTTTTTCACTAAGGTGTTTGAGGAGGTAGATCATGGTAATGAATATGATATTGTGTATATGGACTTCAGTAAGGCTTTCGATAGAGTTCCACACCAGAGGCTATTGAGGAAACTTAGGGCACACGGAATAGGAGGAGAAATTTTTTCCTGGGTAGAGGCATGGCTGACAAATAGACAGCAGAGAGTTTGCATAAATGGGGAGAAATCAGAATGGGGCACGTCACAAGCGGTGTTCCTCAGGGGTCAGTGTTAGGCCCGTTGTTGTTCACAATTTGCATAAACGACATAGATGAGGTAATAAATAGCGACATAAGCAAATTTGCTGATGACACCAAAATAGGCCGTTCAATTCATTCTAATGAGGACATTAGAGCACTCCAGGATGATTTGAATAGACTGACGCAATGGTCGGAGAAGTGGCAGATGCAGTTTAATATTGACAAATGCAAAGTTCTAAATGTTGGACAGTTAAATAACCATGCCACATATAAACTAAATGTAGATCTTAATACTACCGATTGCGAAAAGGATTTAGGAGTTCTGGTTAGCAGTAACCTAAAACCAAGACAACAGTGCATTATTGTTCGCAATAAAGCTTACAGAATTCTTGGCTTCATATCTAGAAGTATAAATAATAGAAGTCCTCAGGTTGTTCTTCAACTCTATATATCCTTGGTTGGGCCTCATTTAGATTATGCTGCTCAGTTCTGGTCACCCCATTACAGAATGGATATAAATGCTCTGGAAAACGTACAAAGGAGGATGGCAAAGATGATCCCATGTATCAGAAATCTTCCCTGAATCTGCACTCTCTCGAAAGGCGTAGAATTAGGGGGTATATGATCGAGGTGTATAAATGGAAAACAGGAATAAATGAAGGGGATGTAAATAGTGTGATGAAAATTTCCAGCCAAGACAGCACTCGCAGCAATGGTTTCAAGTTGGAAAAATTCAGATTCAGGAAGGATATAGGAAAGCACTGGTTTGGTAATAGAGTTGTGGATGAGTGGAACAAGCTCCCGAGAACAGTTATTGAGGCTAAAACATTGTGTAGTTTTAAAAATAGGTTAGATAAATACATGAGTGGGTGTGGGTGGGTGTGAGTTGGACCCGACTAGGTTGTGCTGCTGGGTCTGATGCAGTGCTCCATACTTGAGTGGGGATGACCAGACTGGGCGGGTCATTGGGATAATCCGGGGGGTGGGTCATTGGTCTAATCCGGGGGGGGCGACATGGATCTGCTCCTCATGGGTCAGTAGGCCTGTTGCAGTGTTCCTTCTTTCTTATGTTATTTTGTTCTTATTACTGTTACTGCTAATACTATTGTTATTGCTATTACTGCTAATAGTAACACCAAAAATATTAATAGCTGATGCATCTGTGGAAACAAAGAATATTATACATAGAAGCAAAACAGAAATGTGTGAGAGTATAGTACTACCAAAGCCCTTATATGTGTGTTAAGCATCGGTTGTGAATGTTGCAACAAGGAAGTGTGTTCAGTCCATCACTCTTGTAGGAAGTGCAGCATAGGGCCAGAGAGGTGGCTTATATCCTGCAGTCAGATGAGTTGAAGCAGGAGGAGGCGGGATGACAGTGGGACCTACCACTAGTGTAAGTAGGTCAACGTCCAAAGGTTGGGCAAGCGCTGAAGTCTTTGTACCAAGATCCCATGATGTTGCAGTGTCTGACAGATGTGATGAATGGTTTTGAAAACCGACAAGTTGAAGAACTGAGACACTTACGCAACTCATGGGAATCTTTATTGAAGAAACGTTTCGACACACAGTGGCTTCATCAGTCCAATACAAAGTAGAAATGAGTAAGGAGAGGAGAAGTTTGAGGTAATCAGTCCTTCAACCTGGAATCGATATGTTCAGTCCATCACTCTTGTAGGAAGTGCAGCATAGGGCCAGAGAGGTGGCTTATATACTGCAGTGATGGACTGAACACATCGATTCCAGGTTGAGGGACTGATTATCTCAAACTTCTCCTCTCCAACAAGGAAGTGGCTGAATTCAACCGGCGGAGATATCGTGTTTGAGGGTACTGTGCTGTGTGAATACAGTAGACCGTCATTTAACAGTAGTTACGTTCCTGGAAACACCGTGTGAGATAAAAACCGTGTTAGATGAACTGAATAACTTATGGGCAAAAATAGGGTTACGTTCCAGAGAGCCCAAAAAAAGCCAAACAACTTTAAGACTACAAATGTAAAAGAAATAACAATATTTTTTATCTTAAATTGTGGTTGCTGGTGTTTGTGGATGATTGTGAAGAGAGTGGAGAGTTATGTTGTGGTCCTACTGGGCTGAGGTGGATGGTAGAGGTTCTGGTACTGAAGTTGATGGTTGTACTGGAGTGTCTAACTTGAAGTCATTCAGTCAGTTAAGTCATTCAGTAAGTCAGTAAAGTGATTCAGTAAGTCAGTCAAGTCGTTCAGTAAATCAGTCAAGTCGATCAGTCCGTCAAGTCGTTCAGTAAATCAGTCAAGTTGTTCAGTAAGTCAGTCAAGTTGTTCAGTCAAATCATTCATTCAGTCAGTCATTCAGTCAGTCATTCATCAGTCAGTCATTCAGTCAGTCAGTCAGTCAGTCAGTCACATAAACTTATGTTTACCTCTATTTATGTGTACAAAGTAACCCTTCAACATGGCATCAGGATGTCTTGTCTAATATCTTTGTTTCCTTCGTTAATTCTAAGACTTAATTAAATGCTTACACCTTTTCTTGGCACTTTGAACAACACTGGTATGCCTTCTGGGTGACATGATTGCTTGACAGATACAAGATATAGCAATTAAAAGATCAAAACACAATTCACAATCACAGCTTGTACAGAGAAGTTGGACTGGACACGTATGAAGTACAAATGCTAGGATGGTGGGGTGGTCTCCCCAGGCGGGAGGTCTCCCCAGCTGAACCACAACAAGGCGGCCGCTTGAGGAAAAGGGAAGTTTTTTTTCCTTCCCTCAAACTGAACCGTGTTAAATTCATCATACGTCGTGTTACATAAAATTGTATTATGCAGAGAATTCGTGTCTTGGAGATTAGAAGGAGGTACGGGGTTAATAAAAGTATTATCCAGAGGGCTGAGCAGGGCTTGTTGAGGTGGTTCGGACGTTTAGAGAAGATGGAACGAAAAAAAATGACTTAGAGAGGGTATAAATCTGTAGTGGAAGGAAGGCGGGGTAAGAGTCGTCCTAGGAATGGAGAGAGGGGGCAACGAGCGCAAGAGGGTTTGACATCCTGCGTGTCAAATAGGAGTGGAGACAAGTAGTTTTTATGACCTGACCTACTGTTGGAGTGTGGGTAAGGTAACATTTATGGAGGAATTCAGAGAAGCAAGTTAGCTGGTTCTGGAGGTGGGAAATACAGTTCCTGCACTCTGAACGAGGGATAGAGGATACTTGCAATTCTGAACTGCAGTTTCGGCGTTACTCCGGCAAGACAGTGGTTAAGTGAGTGATGGTGAAAATCATTTTTTTTTTTTGAGCACGTTGAATCGGTGGGAAACGGTCGATTCGTGGAAAAATAAAATTATAATAATTTATTATTATTATTATTATTATTATTATTATTATTATTATTATTATTTTTATTATTTATTATCCTCATCATTTTTTTGTAGATAAGCGTGTGAGAACAATTTCGAGCAATATGTAAAGTAAAAGGACACAAGTGCAACTAATGTGACATTTATTGTGGCAACGTTTCGTTCTCCAGGAGCTTTATCAAGCCATTACGAAACGTTGCCACAATAAATGTCACATTAGTTGCACTTGTGTCCTTTTACTTTACATATTGTCGGTAATTCTACCAACTTTATTACAATTTCGAGCAAAGCTAGAGAGCCTTGAGTAAGTTACGGGCGTCCTATCTGTTCAACATTTTAACTATTGTAAATAGAACACATATCAAGCATAGGTCTAATTAAACACTTTAACACTCTCATCCGACTTAGAAAATCAAAAAAATCCTTAATATAAACAACATTATAAAGTAACCCTTGCCTAATAGCAATAATAATAACGAGAATATTCGACCCGACATGAATATCAATAAATTATGATTCATAATTTATTTCATGATACACATGTATTTTAAGAAACCTTATGACATCATATTTCAGAATCAATGTGTCAACATTTTATCTAAGACACACGGGAAATTGTAGAAGATACATCTTACTAAATGCTAACAATATGGAATATGTTAGGTAAGACACATATGCAACAGTTAGGTATCTTTATTTCGAAACGTTTCGCCTACACAGTAGGCTTCTTCAGTCGAGTACAGAAAAGTGGATAGAAGCAGAAGATACTTGAAGACGATGTAATCAGTCCATCACCCTTAAAGTTTTGAGGGTGATGGGTGATGGACTGATTACATCGTCTTCAAGTATCTTCTGCTTCTATCAACTTTTCTGTACTCGACTGAAGAAGCCTACTGTGTAGGCGAAACGTTTCGAAATAAAGATACCTAACTGATGCATATGTGTCTTACCTAACAATCTGTCGGTATTTTATACCATTTTAAATGTTCAATATGGAATATCCTGATACTATATATTCCACTGGAATTTTATTACAGAAGTAAAGATGTGTTACAAATGTCCCCTATCCATGCATTTCACTTTTTATTTAAGGTTCTTTGTGTTGTGAACTATAAGGTGGAGCAGAAAATCCGATATAGAATATAGGGGAGGACAGGTGAGGCCATCACCTCGCCACATTTACATACATATACAATGGCTCGGGCCGCCTGCAGCTGGGAAACGTATTTTTTTTATTTTGAACTGAAAGTCATTGTATGTTTTGTGTATATGTATATGTATATAATTGCTTTACATGATGGTAGGATTACTAGTGTGCTTTCTCTGTCTCATAACCAGGTAAGAGTTTAGGTATATCTTGCTACTTCTACTTACACTTAGGTCACACTACACATACATATACAAGCATATATATACACACACCTCTGGGTTTTCTTCGATTTTCTTACTCGTTATTGTTCTTATTTATTTCATCTTTCTCCATGGGGAAGTGGAACAGAATTTTTCCTCCGTAAGCCATGCGTGTCGTAAGAGGCGACTAAAATGCCGGGAGCAAAGAGCTAGTAACCCCTTCTCCTGTATACATTACTCAAGTTAAAAAGAGAAAAAAAAATTGTTTTTCTTTTTGGGCCACCCTGCCTTGGTGGGATATGGTCAGTATGTTGAAAGAAGAAAGATAAAACATTATATATATATATATATATATATATATATATATATATATATATATATATATATATATATAATATATTATAATGTATATCTTTCATCTTTCAACATACTGACCATATCCCACCGTATTGTAACCTGAATGAGTGGAATTTAATCAATAACGATGCGACTAGCCGGGGGATCGAACCTGTGATGTTTTAGCCTGCCTCATGGCGAGCGAAAATTCACGACGCTCTAACCCACTGGACCATACAGTCGTACAAGAATCACGCACCCAGCAGAGCTAGATGTTGTACCGTGATCCGAGGACATACGATGAAGTGGGTGCCTCGGAGCTAATTTTATTCTACTCCCCATTTGGTGTACTAGCCTCCACGAGTAGTATATACAGTATTGTAATCACGAACGAGTGGTATTTAATCAACAACACTGAAACTAGCTGGAGGATCGAACCCGTGTTGTTTTAGCCAGCATTACGGTGAGCGAAAACTCATGATGTTCTAACCCACTGGACCATACAATTCTACAATCCTACACCAAACGGGGAGTAGAATGAAATTAGCTCTGAGGCACCCACACCATTGTATATCCTCGGGTCATGGTAGACCACCTAGCTCTGCTGGATGCATGATTCTTGTAGGATTGTATGGTCCAGTGGGTTAGAGCGTCGTGAATTTTCGCTTATGATAAGGTGGGTTAAAACAAGGCTATTCCCCGGTGTCAATTAGCAAAAAAACTCTTTAAAAATTTTTAAAGGGCCCCTCTCTAAAATTTTCTTCCCCAAAATATTTTAATATTTTTTTATATAATATAATAATATATATATATTTTATATATATATATTTTATATATTATATTATATATAAAAAATGTCTCCCGAATGGGGCAGAAACTTGCGATCTTCCCTTAAATGGGCAACGCCCCTCTTCCCATATAGGACGTGAAAATTTGTGTATGCAATAATTTCTCCAAACCCATTCGAACCAAAACAAAAAAAATATATTTGATTGTTTTTTGTTTAAAATTAAATTACTGTGAACGTATTTTTTAAAAAATAATTTAGTTGGTTAGGCCCAAAAAAATTGTCTCTTGTTATAATTTAAAGGGGGGGTAAGTTTTTTTAATATTTTTTTTTGGTTTTTCAAAAAATTTTAAATTTTTACATAAACAAAATTTAAAGAAAAAAAAAAAAATCTTTAAACGTATAAGAGAAATTTTTAGAAAACCCAATTTAAAAAAAAAAAAAATTTTTAAAAAGAGTTTTTTGCTTTAAATTTACCAGTTTTACCCCATTCGGGGAGCATATAGGGATAAGTTTATATATGTCGTCCCGAATATGTTAAAAAAGGGGCAATTTTTGCAAAACCATTTTAAAATTAAAACCCTTTCATTAATGGGTTTAAAGTAAAAAATTTTAATTTTGTCCCAAAAAAAATCTTAGAAAAAAATTTCCTAAACCCATTATTTTAAAAAAGACAAATTTTTTTTAGTTAAAAAAAAAAAAAAAAAAAAAAAATACGTTTTTAAAAAAAAAAATAAAAAAAAAAAAAAAAGTCCCCCCTTTAAAATTTTTTCAGGTTTTAAAAAAAATTTTCAAAAAAAAAATTAATTTTTTTTTTTTCCAAAAAACAAAAAAAATTTTTACTTGTCCCCATATGGCAAGATGAGGTTTTTTTTTTTAAAAACCAAGATCGCAAATTTTGGCCTATTCCGGGGAAAGACTATTATTTTTTTTATATATATAAAACTAAAATATAAAATATATATTTATATATTTATATATATATATATATATATATTTTTTTTTATAAAATTTTTATATTAAAAAAAATTTCCTAAAGGGTAATGACCCAATTGGGAAAAAATAAAAGTTATTTCTCGAACTTTAAAACCCATGTGATTTTTTTTAGCATTTATTTACTAAAAAAAAAAGAACCGAAGCTATTCTTTTTTTTTCCCACCCCGCGCCCCTTAACAAAAAACAAGGGTTTTTTAATTATTAAAAATATTGGTCCTTTTCCGTTTAAAATTTTTAGGGCCCAAGGAAAGCCTAGGCTGGAACCGGATTTTAAAAACCCCCATTAAATACGTTGGGAGTCCTCTAATTCCTAAAATAATCGTTTAAAAGTATACTTTATATTCCTAAATAACCATATAATTGGCCCCATTATAGAGAAAATTTATAAAATTATAAGACTTTTGTCAAGTATGGGGAGGGCCCTCATATTTACTTCCCATGGTTCATTTTCTAGGGAAGGTTTTTCGATATTCCGAAAAGGGGCCCGAGCACAGTAACCCCAGGTTTTACAGGCCCCCACTCCGTCTGTCCCCAACTTTCACCCCGCTTGCCCAAATCCAAACAAAAAGGATTTGGGCTGAGAATCCTTAAGAGAAGAGAAAGATGCCGGGGGTTGGGTATCCCACCCCATCCCTCCCCAACCGGCCTGTCCCCTTCTTTCCTTTATTTTTTTGGGCTTTTCAGAACGTTAAAAAATTTTTACGTTCCAAAAATGAACTTGATTGGAAACCTTTCCCGACTTTGTTTTTTTTACAACC
>NW_026476503.1:0-10307 GCF_026875155.1 Cherax quadricarinatus
GGTAAAAAAGGGAAATAGTGGAGTCAGTCAAGGGGCCCAAGAAAGGTATCACTCGTACGGTATTGTCCCTTTTTGTTTTTTACACTGTTCCCCCTCAAGGAAGGTTTCCCTTGTGCTGGTGAGGGGCCTTGATCTGGGAAAAATGGATCTGTGCCCCAGTTCCCTGAATTGACCCTGAATCCTTGATTCCCCCCCACAGCGCTGTATAACCCTATGGCTTAGCGCTTCCCCTTGATTATAATAATAAAATACATTTGCTCCATTTTTTTTTTGTAAATGGAGCCCCCTGGTTCCCTCATTTCTGCTTGTTGGAAGTTTAGCCTCCCCTAAAACCTGGACCATCAGTGGAAAACTCATTTTTTAGTGGTAGAAAAAGATAAAAATGAGATGTTTAGTGTTTTGCTTTTTGTAATTTAGTCATTTTATTTTTGGTTAGATCAATTGGTGTTAGAGGGTATATAGTGTGTTGGCCCGTGGCTACTCCCACCCCTTTTAACCCTTGGTTTCTATATGTTTGGGCTGCTGTTGATCCTGGGGTTTGTGCTTAGTTATGACTTTAAAAATAATTAGTGCCATTTTTGGGACTCAGCTTGGGAAGGGTACTGGTGTTTTGGGTTGTATTGAAAAAGTCTTTTAGGTGAAACACTTAAAAAAAAAAGGGTCTCGTTTTTGTCTACTACATTTTACGCTTATTCTGGGGTTTGATATTTTACTATTTGTAGGAAGCAAGCTATTCCTGGGAAAACCCATTGCCATTTTGTCACTTTTTAGCAAGGCCATACTGGAAATAAATCACCTTGATTTTTTGGATTATCTTTTTAAAAAACCTATTAGGTCAGGTACACATAAATACGTTAGTCATAAAATTTTTACTGTAGAATTGTGTAGATCCCTAGAAGAACCAAAAAAAGACAAAGTGACTTACATATTTCCAATGGGTCCTTGGTATTTACACAGTTATCTATATAGGTTAAACTATTTTGTAATTGTGCTTGTGTAACTGTCCTAAATAAATTTATGATATCTATAGTTAGAGGTGGGCTGTATTTTTGGGGGCCCCAAAGGAAAATGTCATTTAAATAGGCAATTTTTGACTTATTAAGTATGTTAGTAGTGTTAGTGTAGTAGTAAGTGTGTTGTTGGAGTTTGTGTGTTAGAGTAGTGTGTGTGTTAGCGTAGTGTAGTAGGGTTGTGTAGTAGTGTGTTGTGTAGTGTATTTTGTGTGTTAGTAGTAGTAGTATTTTATTTTTAGTAGTTTAGAGTAGTTTTAGTTAGTAGTGTTGGGTTGTTAGAGTAGTATTTTGTTAGTGTTTAGTAGTAGTATTTAGTAGTTTTTGAGTAGTAGTATAGTTGTAGTGTTAGAGTAGTTTTTAGTTGTTAGTATTTAGAGTTATTTGTTTTTGGGTTGTAGTATTTATTTATTTGTTTTTGCAGTAGTAGTAGTTAGTGTTTTAGTGGGTTTATTTAGTTTTATTTTTATTTATTTGTTTTAGCTGTAGTATTTAAGTTTTTTTTTTTTTTTTTTTTTAAATTTTTTTTTTTTGGGGTTTTTTAGCAGAAATTAGTAGTTACTAGTTTTTGCAGTAGTAATAGAAAGTTTTTGCTTTTAGCAGTATTTTTTTAGTTTTTGCAGTAGTATTTATTAGAAGTGTTATTAGTATTTTAAGTTTTTTGTACTTTTTGCTTGTAGTAGTAGTTAGTAGTGTTAGCAGTAAGTAGTTGTTATTTTTTCCCGGGAGTAGTTTTTAGTATTTGTTAGCCTTTAGTAGTAGTTATTTGTAGTATGGGGTTTAATAGGGGTGCTGTAGTAGTATTTAGTAGTGTTAGCAGTAGTAGTATTTATTTAGTGTTTTTGTATAGTAGTAGTAGTATTTTGTATGTTAGCAGTAGTAGTAGTTAGTAGTTTTACCGTGTTATAGTAGTTAGTAGTGTTAGTATTTGTAGTAGTGTGTTGCTTTTGTAGTAGTTAGTAGTGTTAGCTGCAGTGTAGTAGTGTTAGCAGTAGTAGTGTTAGAGTGTTGTAGTGGTAGTAGTAGTGTTAGCTGTAGTATTTGTTATTTGTGTTAGCTGCATATTAGTTAGTAGTGTTAGCATTTAGTAGTGTTATTTGGTTATTTGTATTTGTAGTTTTTAGTTGTAGGGGTTAAAAGGTTTTTGGGTAGTGTGTAGTAGTGTTAGCAGTAGGGAGTTTTGAAAAGTAATTTAAGTTTTTTTCGGGTTTTATACAAAAAATACAGTTACTTTAGAATTATCATACATAGCGCTTAGGGTGTAAAACCCCCCCCCTTGGGAAAAAAACCCCAAAAAAGGGTAAGAGGGGACTTTTTTCCCATTGGGGCCCTTTTTGAAATTTGTAGTGAAGCAGTAGCAGTTAGTAGTGTTAGCGAAAGTAGTTGTATTTTAGTAGTAGTAGGGGTGGTTATTTAGTAGTAGTAGAAAATTTTTAAATTTTGTAAGTAGTAGTGTAATAGTAACCTTTCGGTAAAACAAAAAGTCTGAAATAAAGTCGGAGCCTTTGGCGAAAACCGGAATCGTTAAAGGGGCGAATCACTTGGGGGCAAGAGTTTTGCAGAGGGGAAAAAAGAGGCAAAAAAAGGGGGGAAATTTTCATTATCGTCCCCCCATAGGAATTAGCATGATGGGCGCAACAAAATAACAAAAAACCCAAAAAAAATTTAGTGTGATGATTTTAGGAAACCGATGTGCCGCGGCCGGGTTTTTGCCCAAAAAAAGTGGACATGGTGGTCATCGTTGTTTTGGGGAAAAAAAAGACATTTTTTACAGTTCGGGTTTACCTGGGTGTTAGTACAGAGAAAACCCGAGGCAGTTTCCGGTGAAACCCTTTTCCCCCCAAAACAAGGACGTACTGTCCCTTTTGTTCCCCCCCCAATCCCTCATTTTCCGCATGGGACAAGGATGTAAAGAAAAAAGGACCCAAGTGCAACTAATGTAAAATTTTATTGTGAAAACTTTTTTCGCTCCCCAGGAGCTTTATCAAGCCTTTAAAAACTTTTCATGGAACAGAGGGTTTAAAAAAGGTCAGAGTGGGGGGAAAAATAGTGGGGGTACCATTTCGATGTTCACTAGTGGTAGTAGTATTTAGTAGTGGTAGTGACAAAATTTAATAAAATTTTGGGTAGAGAAATTTAAATTGTAATAAGTAAAAGGAATAAAAGCTTTACTTGGGAAAATTTAAAAAATGGGGGTTGGAAAAAATATAAACTGGAATGAGGGCTTTTTTCCAGTGTTAAACTCTCTTTGTTTTTGTGCAGTTTTCCCAGGGGAGAATTTTGATGGCGGGTTTTAAACGTTTTCAGGGGGGATTTTGAAAGACCCGGAAAATGGTAAAAGTCCCCGGGTTGTTTTGTTTAATTGTATTCAAAACAGCAAACCAGTCCCCCCTTTTCCCCCCCCCCCAACCCCTTGGAAGGGTGTGCAAAAAATTTGGGTTTCTTTTATCACAAATTGGGGCCCCCGTCTCTAAATTTTCATAAGTTTGTTTTGGTTTGGAATTTCGGGTTTTTAAAAACCGGCGTTTTTTAAAAGTTGTCGTTCCTACAGCGTATATGGTTTTGAGGCGGGGTTTGTCGAGGTTTTTTCCCGAAACCCCCTCCCTGGGATCTTGCACCGCCCCGGGGGGTTTATAGTGTAAACTCCTGAAGGTTTCGTGGTGCTTGGGTTTTGCCCTGGTTGTCCCTTTTTGAAGTGGTAAAAGGGATGGGCCGGACCCCGGTTGAGTTTTGTGAAAGTACTTTTGAGACTTTTAGTGAAACCCGGGCCCCTTTTGGGAAGAATTATAACTTTTTTTGGGGAGCGGTTTTGATGGTGGATTTTTTGGGATGATTGAAAAAGGTTTTTTTTTTGGGCGGGTTTTTGGATGAAAAAAAAAGGGAAAATTTTAACTAGTGAATTTTTGGTAAATGAAAATACATTCCTCGTAAAGGGAAAAATCAGGACGCAAATTGGGTTTATGCTCTTGGGAAAAAAAACCCGATGATGATCCCTCTTTTGGTCTTGGTATT
This sequence comes from Cherax quadricarinatus, assembly GCF_026875155.1. Taxonomy (NCBI): domain Eukaryota; kingdom Metazoa; phylum Arthropoda; class Malacostraca; order Decapoda; family Parastacidae; genus Cherax; species Cherax quadricarinatus. The sequence continues at coordinate 4,023 of NW_026476503.1, forward strand.
TTGACTGAAAAAAATTTGGTTTGGTGGTGAGATCATTTTTATTGGTGGGTTTCCAAATAAACTTGAAATCTTAGGTTGTTGTCTCCTTTGTGAAAAAATTTCCTCCTGAAAACAGAAAAACCCTGCCATCACTAGTCTCCCTGTTTTTTAATACAAAAGCACAGAGAGTGAACCTGTAACAAGCTCCCTCTTTCCCAGTTTTAATTTGTCCAACCTATTTTATGTTCCCCAAGAAAATTAGCTTTTATATCCTTCTACTCAGGTACAAATTTAAATTGCTTTTCCATTTGTTTTACTTTTGTCATCCACAAACTATTTACTCTACTCCCAAATTTAGTGAACATCGAAATGGTTACCTCACTAGTTTCACCCCCACTTAAAGCCTTTATATACCCTCTGTGTCCAGTATTGTTTTTATTGGTTTTTTTTAAAGCCCCTGGAGAGCAAAAACGTTGCCAAAATTAAATGCAAAATTATTTGCATTTGTGTCCTTTTATTTTCCATATTTCGGTAATTCTACCAACTTTATTAATAGACAAGGATGTAAAGCCCAAGCCCCCCTTTGTCTTCCTTTGCAGAGGGGACACCCGAATCTGAAATGACAGTGTCTTCCTTTCCCGCCCACTGAAAGGGCTCCGGGCGGACACCCAACCCAAAAATTTTTCCCGTGGGCTGCAAAAAAACAATATGAAGTTAACGATGAAAAATTTTTAAATTTATTCAAAATATGGAAAAATTGGGGAAAATTTAAATTTTCCCTTCAGAGTACAAAAAAAAATTTTTTGGCCCAAAAAAAAATTGAGCGAAACCCCCAAACGTCAAAGACCTGGGAGTGATCATTCGGGGGGATCTCACTTCAAGGACCTAATTTTTGAAATTTTTTCGCATTTTGCCAAAATTATTGTATCGATCGCACTCCCAGAAAAAGGCCCGGATGGAAAATTGAAAACCTTTCCCAAAACTAGGGGGGCCCAACCCCTTTGTTTGCATTTTCGGTTTCCTTTTTTCATTGGGTTTGGGAAATTTTTGTCCCAAAACTAAAAAGCCCTTTCGGGCAGGGAAATTGCTGACCTAGAACTTTACAGGAACCTTCACGGCGCGCATAACGGAAAATAAAAACCCCCAATTACTGGGAGCGTTTTTTGGGGTTTCCCTGAACCGAAATTCCCGGGAAAAGGCAGGGGGGAAGTTTCATGTTTTTTATACACCGGGAAAAACCCTAGGGGACTTTTGGAATTGCACAGAAAATCACTCACTACAAAAGAAAAAGATTTGGCAGACGTTTGCAACACCCCCCCAATGAAAAGAAAGGGGTGTCACTAGCACTTTTAAAAGCCTTTAAAATTAAGTGTCAGGGGCCCGAGATTTTCCCAATCCCTTTCCCAGCATACATAAGGGGGATTCCCGAAAGCCCCTGGCAGTTTCAGCTGGCCGGAAAAAGCCCCTTAAAGTCGGCCCCTAAACCAGCCGGGTTTGTGGCTCTTTTTTTCGTTGGTTTGCTTTGGAAAGCCGCAGTAACACCCTGGTTGTCAGGTTTCTGTTTCCAACCGGGAAAGGCCTGGTCCCAGCCCGGGGCCGCGGGGGCGTTGCCCCCCGGAAAACTCTTTCCGGGGTTACTCCAGGTAAACACCCTTTAGACATAATGACCTATTGTGTTGAATGGTTTGAAAACGGGCAAGTTGAAGGTTTTGGGCACTTATTTCAACATTGGGAATCTTTATTCAGGAAAAGTTTTTGCCCCCAGTGGCCTTTATCAGTCCAAAACAAAAATAGAAAAACGTTTAAAGGGGAGGGGGTTTTAGGTTTAATTTTGTCCCCCAGCCTGGAGTCGATGTGTTTTTGTCCGTCAATCTTTTAGAAGGTTTAAAACCCTAGGGCCGTGGGCGTGGCTTATATTTCTGTAGTGAGGTGAGGCGAAGCAGGAGGAGGCGGGGTTTATAGTGGCCCGGTGGGGCCCGGTGGCTAAAGCTCCCGCCCTTTAAACCCCGGGGGGCCGGGTTCGATTTCCCCGGGGGGTGGAAACATTTTGGGCAGTTTCTTAACCCATTGTCCCGTTACCTAGCAGCAAATAGGTACCTTTGGGGTTAGTCGAATGGTGTGGGTCGCACCTGGGGGGACAAAAATTAAGGACCCCCAAAGGAAATAAGTTAGGGCAGTCCTCATTGACGCACTGACTTTCCTTGGGGTTTCGGGGGGCAAAAACCCCCGGGGTTAAAAAAACCGAAAAGAAAAACTTATCTTATCTTATTCCCCCTTTCCCACTAAATCGAAGTAGGTCTTCGTCCAAAGGTTTTGGGCAAGTGTTGAAGAATTCTTTGTAACAAGATCCATGATGCTGCCGTGGGGCTGAAACCCAATTTGCCCCAAATTTCTCTGCTAACAAGAGGCTTTTTTTTTTAGTAGTATTCCTTGGTTTTAAACACTAGCCCTATATACCCCGTACATGTACTTGTAGAAATAAAAGATATATATTTATATTTGGGGCCCCGGGGTTGGGCCCGGTTGGCCCAAAGCTCCCGCTTCACACCGGGGGGGCCCCGGGGTTTGATTTTCCCGGGGGGGTGGGGAAAAATTTCCCGCCCCCTTTCACTTTCAAATGTTTTCCCGTTCACCTAGCAGCAAATAGGTAAACCTTTGGGGGTTAGTCGTGGTTGGGTCGATCCCTGGGGGGACAAGATTAAGGGGCCCCAAGGAAAAAAGTTAGGGCAGTCCTTGATGAGCATGATTTTTTTTGGGGTTTTTCTGGGTGGGGTAACCCTCCGGGGTTAAAAAATCCGAAAAAAATCTTATCTTATCTTATCTTTTTCTAAGTCGTTGGGTAGGGCCACTGCAAAGTACGCCGTATCGAAACCGTGTCAACATGGTGGTGGTCCTCCCACAAAGTATTGGGCGAGGCGCTGATTGGTCAGTGGGGTTTAGGTTGAGGGGAGGGTGTGATTGGGGTTGGGGAACCCAAATCCCCGGGTGAGGGCTGTTTAACAATTAAAGGGGGACTTGCACCTTTTTTCACTACTTCTCTCATAAAAAAAGACATTCGTTTTGGGTTGACTCAGGTGGTTTGTGTGTCCTTGCGTGTTCCCCTTTCCCGGAAAATGGCGTAGCGCAGTTTTTCGGGGTGTGCGGCCCGATCCTTTGGGGCCCCCCCATTTTCCATGTTTGGGTATACAATAGCAAAACCCAAACCCCCTCAGGATTTTATGTTGGTTGCCAGGGTTTAGGGAGGAAGTGAAAAATTCCTTATTTTGCTTTGAAATTATGTTTTACAAAATTTGGCTCGAAATTTTCTATATTTCTTTCATTTTGGTTTTTAAAAATTTAGGGGGAAAATTCCTGATGGGTAAAAAAAAGTCCCTTTGTAGATTGCAAAAAAATCCCTATACAAGAAATTTTATTTATGTGTACCCTTTCCCAAATAAACTTAATTTTCTGCTAAAAAGGGGTTTTGGCCCAAAAAACGTCGGCTTAGTATTTTTTAAAAATAATTAGGATTCATATTTGGCCAAGAAAAATGGGGGAAAATTTAAAAAAACAAATCAAGGAAAAACTCTTATGCAAAAATTTTTTTTTTCCCCCATAGGTATATTTTTTGGTGACGATTTTTTTAAGATTTGTTTGAAACATTTTTAGGGGCAAGGGGAATTTACAACTACTTTTTTTCCCCAGTTCTTTTTTTTTGGCTTCTTGCGTTGTGTTTTTTTTAAATTTTTACAGTTTCGGTCACCCAGTTAAATAATGCATCGTTTTTTTGGGGGGGAGTATTCTCGTCTTATGCCCGGGGGGTTTTTTCGGTAAATATTATTTTTGAAATTTTACAAAGTTTTGTAATTTTTGTTCTGTTGAAAGAATTATGCTGTTGTTTCAGGGTTGTTTGAAATAATATTCATCAGTATTTGATTTTGGGAAATACCCAACTATTAATTTTGCTAAATCGGGTATTATACGTTTTTAAAAACTACATTTGATTGATTTTGTTTTTAAAATCTTTTCAATATTAAGGGTAGCTGCTTGTTTTTTATTAGCAAATTCTTTTGTGTTCAGTGAGCTGTGCAGTGGGGGCTTTTATATTTTTTGTAAAATGGGGGTTAAAATTTTATTTTTAGGTATTTAAATGCAAAAAAAACCTAACCTAAAATTTTTACTATTGTTGTTGGCAAGGTTGGATGGTTTATGTTAGTTTAGGTTTAGTTGCCCCCCCCCAAAAAAAAAAAAAAAAAAAGATCCCCTGGTTCCCGAAAATAAATGCCCATTGCCCCAGCCCACCAATGTTGGACAGTTTTACAAAAATAAACCCCTATTAAGGTGAAATCCAAGCAGCTATTCAAAATATTGACCAAACCTTTATGTGTCTTTTTTTCACAAAAATCATTTAGTAAAACCCCTGTACCCCCGTTTTTGGGTTAAAATTTTAAAATGAGGAAGAGTAATTGATTTTAAATACGTATTATAAAATAAAACTCAATATTACTGGTAGGGGACAAACCCTTTAAAAAAAAATTTTTAAATATAAATTTTTGCTGACCCTCAGATAATTGTTTTTTTGGTTTTTGACAAAATATATGAGGTGGGTTTTGGGCCCTTTAGAGAGAAATGGATTAAAGTAGAATGGGCATGGGGGGCATATAAAACTGTAGGGGAAGGAAGGCAGGGTAAAGGGGGTGTCCTTGAAAAAAGGGTTTGGGGGGAGGGGGTAAAGAGGGTTTTGGGGGGGGAGGAAATTTGGGTTCCAGCAAACGGTTTGGGGGAGCGTTGTTAAATAGGATGGTGGGGATTTGGGTGGTTTTTGGGGGCTGACGAGCTTTTTGGGAGTTTGAGCAGGGTTTAAAATTTATTGAAGGGGGTTCAGGGGAAAACCCGGGTTTTTTTTTATATCTGGAATGAGTATTTGGAAAAAGGGAAGTTTCTATGTCTGCACTTTAAAGAAAAGGGTTTTTGGGGTTTTTGGAAAAGTTTGGAGGGATATGTTATATATTTTATTTTATGTTTAAAATGTTGTTTTTTGGGCAAACCCCCTTTCAAAAACAGGATTATTTTAAAGAGGTGAAAGTGTTGAAAGAAGATTTAAAGTAATTTTTTTTTTTGGGGAAATTTTCTTTCTTTTTTGGGGACCCCCGCCTTTTTTGGGGGGAAGACGTTTACTTATTGAAAAAAAAAAACATAATTATTTCCAGGTTTCTGTGGTTCTTGCTTATCCAAAAGGCAGAGGGAGGTCTGAGGAAGGTGAGCGATGGAAATCTCCAGATTGTGGAAAACAAGCACATTTTAGCATATGGTAAATATTTTTATTGTTTATCATATGAATACTGTCTACATCCATTTTTAATTAGGTAAAAAATTACTCAAAATTATTATCTTTTTTTTTTTTTCCAGTGTCTGGATTAGGATTTGGCATGATTTCTGGTGCCTTCTCTCTGGTGAATGTTTTGGCTGATGTAACAGGTCCAGGAACTATTGGGCTTAAAGGCGACCCTCATAACTTTGTGGTAGCTTCAGCATTTACTAGTTTGGCATTCATTATGCTCCATGTGTTTTGGGGTATTCTGTTTGTCAATGCTATCCATCGACGTGCCTACCTACAGCTGGCTTATGTTGTTCTCTGTCACTTGTTGGCTTCATGCATTGTAAGTATTTTATCTTTACATGTTGTATATTGACACAGTTACTTTTTGCTGATGATACTGTGCTTATGGGAGATTCTAAAGAAAAATTGCAAAGGTTAGTGGATGAGTTTGGGAATGTGTGTAAAGGTAGAAAGTTGAAAGTGAACATAGAAAAGAGTAAGGTGATGAGGGTGTCAAATGATTTAGATAAAGAAAAATTGGATATCAAATTGGGGAGGAGGAGTATGGAAGAAGTGAATGTTTTCAGATACTTGGGAGTTGACGTGTCGGCGGATGGATTTATGAAGGATGAGGTTAATCATAGAATTGATTGAGGGAAAAAAGGTGAGTGGTGCGTTGAGGTATATGTGGAGTCAAAAACGTTATCTATGGAGGCAAAGAAGGGAATGTATGAAAGTATAGTAGTACCAACACTCTTATTATGGGTGTGAAGCTTGGGTGGTAAATGCAGCAGCAAGGAGACGGTTGGAGGCAGCGGAGATGTCCTGTCTAAGGGCAATGTGTGGTGTAAATATTATGCAAAAAATTCGGAGTGTGGAAATTAGGAGAAGGTGTGGAGTTAATTAAAGTATTAGTCAGAGGGCGAAGAGGGGTTGTGAGGTGGTTTGGTCATTTAGAGAGAATGGATCACAGTAGAATGACATGGAAACATATAACTTAGGGGAAC
>NW_026476504.1:0-10046 GCF_026875155.1 Cherax quadricarinatus
CCTAACATCACTGCGATTCACTGTGTCTTCAACTTCCAACGTGCCCAAATCTCTGGAACTCCTGTTTTTTGGCCACCTTTTCAATTCCTCTCAGTATTTTGTATGTCTTTTACATGCCCCCCCCTATCTCTCCGTCCTCCAGTGTCGTCAGTTGATTTCCCTTAACCTCTCCTCGGACAACCCTTAGCTCTGGGACTATCTTGTTAAAAACCCTTTTGCACTTTCTCTAGTTTCTTTCTCTGGCAATTTTGGGTTTCCAAACGGGGCCCGCATACTCCAATATGGCCTAACAACAGGGTGACAGGCCCAAATGTTTCCCTTATGATGTGGGAATCTGTTCTGGGTTTTAGCCGCCCAATGCTGCGCATTTAATTTGGGTTGATGTGCTTTCAGGAGAGTGCCGGGTGTTAAACTCACCCAAGATCTTTTCCCCTTGAGTGAGGTTTGAGTCTCGGGCCCCCCTAGACTGACTCCGTCTGCGGTCTTCTTTGCCCTTTCCCCAATCTCATGAACTTTGCAATTTGTGGGATTGAACTCCAGAGCCAATTGCTGGACCAGGTCTGCAGCCTGTCCAGATCCCTTTGTAGTGTCTGCCTGTGTCTTTCGGTCGAGTGAATTCTTCTCATCAACTTCACGACATCTGCAAACAGGGACACTTCTCAGAGTCTATTCCTTCCATCATGTCGTTCTCACAAATACCAAAACAGCACGTGTGTGTGTGTTGTGGTGTGTTGTGTGTGTGTGTGTGAGTGTGTGTGCGCCACGCGTGCGTGCATGTGGTGTGTGTGTGTGTGTGTGGTGTGTGTGTGTTGTGTGTGTGTGTTGTTGGTGGTTTGTGTTTGGTGTGTGTGTGTGTGTGTGTGGTGTGCGTGTGCGTGACTCCAACATTCATATTTGCATGCATAACTCCATTACATTGTGACCGGTTGGAAGTGTAGATTACTCATTCTCTATAATTTGTTCATGATTGTACGCATGTATAAAACTTAAGTACCATTCTTACAGGATTCATCACCTTTGTACCTATGTTCAGCTATCAAGTAACTTTGTGGGGCCCAGTCCTTGGACCCTTACGTGTACCTCTGTAATCTGTAATATACCTGTTGATGGACATTTACTGAGAGTCTAATCAGGATGCTCTCGGCTAACATGCCATTGAGAAATGGTGACAAACAATCCAACGTTTGCGGGCACGGGTGGGAACGTGACATGCTGCTACTCATACCTGAGTAACATCGTGTTGGATTGAGTGGGAAATCAAGGAAGAACAGACTTAGCTAAGTAAACCTGATGGGGATGAATTTGACCAGTCTTTGCTGATCAAATTGCAGACTGCCTTCGATCCTTTGGTTTGTTGAACCCATCACATTCGAGGAGGATTCTAGTGCAACAGACCTGGAGCTGAACCTAGTTGGGACGACCCACTGCCAGAAAACATCAGCCATGAGTGGGATCGGTTAGCAAAGATCTAGCGGAATTGCATGAGTTCACATTCCCAGGTCCATCGGGTGCACTGGCGGGAAACTATGACTTGCATGTCTTTCTGTGATGCCTCCTCCAGGCCTATGGGTGGCAGCATCATATTTGGTGCTGGGACCAGGTCATCTGGCCACCGTCGTGCACGGTGAACCCCTAAGGATTGCACGATCCCAAGCTAAAGCTCACGCGATGTTGGCTGTTGAGCAAGACTGGGTAAATATTAGAGAGTGGCAATATAAACACAAATGCAGTATAATGTGATCCTTTATGACTCGTTTCGCTCACACATGGGCTTTCAAGTCACAAACAGTTCTGGTTGTGACTTGAAAAGCCCACGTGTGGGGCGAACTAGTCAATAAAAGGACACATATCGGCATTTGTGTTTATATTGCCATTGTGTCGGTATTTTACATTTATTCCATGTAGAGGAGGTGTTGAGTAATCTGAGGGTGACACACCTATGTATGGACAGACTCGGAGGTGGCCTTACAGTGGGTCCAGAACGACAGGTCTAAGCTCCCCTATGTCAGGAATCGGGTAAAGGAGATACTGGAACTACAGTCAACATCAGCAATTCTATACGTGCCTACAGATCAAAACCCAGCCGACCTGATAAGCCGAGGGGTGACACACAAAAAGCCGAGTAAAAGCGAGATTTGGTTCAAAGGCCCACACTGGTTGCCGGCAAGGGATTGCTGGCCGGACCAGAAATTCGGGAGACAACCAGCGGCATAGTACACTTTGCGGGGGAACCCGACACTGAATTATTTGACCCCAGGTGCTACTCCTCTTGGAGGAAACTTATAGAGTCATGGGAATGGTATTTCGATTTGTGAGGAAGCTGCATGACAAGGTAAGCCAAGGTCGACAGTTGTCTCTCGTGGGTCCCAGAGAATATTGGATAAGGCAGTACCAAAGGGAAAGGTTTCCAGGAGTGCTGGAAGTACTGGGCGACCAGGCAGCAGGTTATGGCGTCAGGACGCATGTCCAACGATGACTCGGGAACAGTAAATTGGTTCACTCATTGGGATTGGTTCCTAGATCAATACAGGGCTAATAGGATGCAGGGGAAGAATACAAAACTCTCTGAACTCAGCTATGGGGTCAAAACATCCCGTGCTACTGGGAAGGAGGGATGGCGTCAGAGCTATTGATACAAGATGCCCATCAGAGGACCTTACATGGGGGGTTTGGAGATACCCTCACCTGCCTACGTCAGAATTACTGGGTACTGAAGGGTCGAGCTGCCGTCAAAAAGGTGCTAAAGAGTTGCATGATCTGCCGGCGGTACGATGGGAGGACCCTACCATACCCAGGTCCACCACCGCTGCCTCAGGAGCGGGTACATAGTGACAGGCCCTTTGAGACTGTGGGAATAGACTATACTGGGGCTATCACATTGAAGAACCCAGGAGACGATAGGGTGGGCCCTCGAAGTATATGTCTGCCTGTTTACTTGTGCCACTACTCGAGCTGTGCATTTGGAGTTGGCAGAAGATATGTCAACGAGACTTTCGTGAAGTTGTTCAGGAGGTTTACAGCCAGATTCTCATGCCCGCGGTTGATTATCTCGGACAATGGCACGAGCTTCAGAGCGGCCGATAAAGTTTTCAGGAATCTAGGGACAACGAGAAGTACGAGAAACACCTGAAGAGAATAGAGTACGAGTGGAGGTTCATAGCTCCCAGGGCGCCTTGGCAACGGGGATTCTATGAACACATGGTGGGCACAGTCAAAAGGTGCATTCAGAAGGTCTTGCATGGCAGGAGAGTGAGCTTTGATGAACTGAGGACAGTGTTAGTTGAGATAGAGGCAAGAGTCAATAACAGGCCTCTGACCTACATACAAAATGGATTGATGAGCAGGAAGCTCTCACCCCCAATCACATGCTATTTGGAAGGAGGATTGAGCCCTTCCCCACAATTTTGAGTCAGTCTTCCAAGGAGCTGGATTATTATGGGCCAGATGGTCCCCCCATCAATGAAGAACGCACAGGAGTCACAACAGACTGGTGAACATCCTGGATAAATGGAACCAGGGTGGTGCAGGGATTACTTGACAACCCTGCAGGAACATTCTATGGTGCTGACCCTGAGGCAAATAAGATGATGCTAAGTGAAGGGGACCTGGTGCTAGTAGAATCTGACGCGCCCAGGGCATGCTGGCCTCTTGGCCTGGTAGTGTCGACCCACCCAGACAAGGCTGGGCGGTTGAGAATGGTGAAGGTGAGAATGAATGGTGTAGAGACTATAAGACCCATCAACAGGCTTTTACCTCTCGAGGTCCACACGGTGGGACCGGGACATGAAAAATTAGACCAGAGGCTGACCGAGCTGAGCGGCCGGACGACCTGTCAAACGGCGCTCAAGTCCAGGGCCCACTGGGAGGGCCTGCAGGACGCAGACTTGATCTAGACTTAGTGCCTACCTTCGCCGGCGGGAGGATGTGGAAATTTATTTGGTCCTTAAATTTCCACAGGCAGATCCCATGGCTGAAAAGGGAACGGCCGAGCGGGTGGCCCTTAAACTCACCCAAACAAAAAGCGTTCTCCCCAAAACTTTTTCCTCCCGGGGGGGTGGCGGGGATGGTAGGCACTTTTTATTTATAGATTTACCCTTCGGGGAAGGGAGTAGAAAGTTTTACTTTAGTATTTTAAAAAATAGGTTTACTAAGCAACGTAGATAATAATAATGAGACCTAAGCCCTTTAAAATAGGTAGCAAAAAGGCCGATAATGTGGGCAAACACGGAAAAAAGTTACTAGGGAGAACGGCAGCCCTAGTTTGAACGAAGAGACAGGGTCGGGAAGAGATTATTATTATATAACAAGGGGGAAGCGCTAAACCCGGAGGTTTATACAGCGCCGGGGGGGGGGGGATTGAAGGCATTCAGGCTTAATTGGGGGAACGGGAGCACAATCCAATTCCCTAAATAAAGAGCCCCTCACCAACATAAAGGGAAAACCTTTCCCTTGGGGGGAGGTCTGGAAAGAACCAGCTTGTTCTTCTTAAAAAGACACCAACTGGACAAGATGTGCCGTGATCAGCAAAAGGCCCCCCCCACGTGTCTTTACATTTAGACCGGGGAAAAAATTTGGTAGAGGCCCCTCGATGTACCGTAATGACCTCCCAGTCGGGCCCATACAAAAGAAAAAACCTCCATTTTATTCATAGATTTCGGGCCAGTGCGGGGTTTTTGTGAGTTGATCTGTGGGCCTGTGTTGCAGCTGGGAGGCATGCCCAGAAAGACCAGTGTCTTTTGTCTATGTAGAAATTATTTATTAAATAAAGGGGGAAGCCAAACCCAGAGGATTATACAGCCCTGGGGGGGGATGTGGAAGGCTTTCAGGCTTAATTCGGGGAACTGGACACAGTTTCCAATTTCCCCCAAAATCAAGAGCCCCTCACCAACATCAAGGATTATTTTATAACAAAAGGAAGCGCTAACCACAAGGATATCAGCACCAACATCAAGGAACCTCCTCAGGGGGTGCTATGAAAAAGCTAGTGTCTGTGTCTGCATATTTTTCTAGGGGATCCACCCTCTTGGATATGGAATTTCTGGGGTGCAGGTAGTCACAATAACGATTGAAATATGCGGGAATTAAGGCCCCCCGGTTGCACATGGTTTTCTGGGGGGAAGTCCAAAGGGGGCAAAGGGCTAATTTAGGGAAATTGAAGACAGATATATGCTCAACACCAATAAGTTATCCTTATACGTACATCGGGTAATTTTTGCAACATAAATCATTTGTAAAATCTGTCCTAAAAGCCACTTGTGGGGCTGAGGTACCCACCTCACAGCTGGTGTCAACAGAGTTTGCCGGGGTAGGCAACTCACTTGGAGCAGTCCACACAAATTTTCCAAAACCAGTATTACCGGCGTCCCCTTTCGGGCTTAGAACTAGTGTCCATTTCTCGTAGTTAGCTAGGATACACACCCCTTGGAAAAAGGAATTTCTGAGGTGCAGCAGGGCACTAATATGACTGAATATTTTCAGGAATCAAGGGTCCCGGTTTCATGTGGTTTTTGAGGGGGGGGCCAGAGGGCTAAAGCTTAGGGGGGTTGAAATTTTTAAATAAAAAAGAACGCTAAGCCACAAGGACTATACAGCCTAGGGGGGTTAAGACCGGGGGCACATTCTCCAAAACCAAGTTATCCTTTATACATGCAGGAGAGATTTCTTGCAACATCAGTCTTTTTTAAAATCTTCCTATAAGCCCCCTTTTGGCTGAGGGACCGACCTCAGGCCTGGTGTCAACAAGCTTTCCCGGGTAACAGCTCACATGGAGGGGAGCCAGATAAATGTTCACAAGTGGTTTTTTTGAACCGTGATTGGGAAAAGCTAGGTTAAAATTAACTGCTAGGCCACAGTTAGAAACCAGAGTTTAACAATTAGGTTAAGTTAACACAGAGGGTAGGGCCAAACTGGCATACCAAATTATCTGCAGTAATTACAGGCTGGCCAGGGAGGCTAGATTTTTATAATAATCAAGGGGGGGAAACCTAAACCCGGGGATTATACAGCGCCTGGGGGGAGGGGGGATGTGGAAGGCATTCAGGGTTAATTCGGGAACTGGGGCACAGATCCAATTCCCCAAATCAAGAGCCCCTCACCAAAACAAGGGAAACCTTCCCTTGAGGGATTTTGGCAGAGAAGCTTGTGAATTTTTAATATTTACATGATTACAATAAACCAATAGGGACGTGTGTTAATTACTTAGTGGATTTCAAAGGGACCAAGTTAGGCTAGGGTTGTGCAATATTTACAACTTAAGTAGCTAGGACAGATTTAACCTAGTTATTATTTTCAGGGGGTTCTAAAACCAGGTTTAGGATATAGCATATTATTAGGTTTGGATTTACCTATCCAACCATCCACACAGACTAGTAAGCTGGGCACAGTTAGGCCAAGCTGTTTTCACACACATTTATTTACTGTTTTTACAAGTGAATTGAATTTATTTGTCTAACCAAAATGTTTTTTAATTTGTATACTGCATTTTTATTGTGATTTTTATTTCCTTGACTCATTTTAATGTGGATGTGTGATTTGACCAGAGACTAATTAAGTCCTGTAAATTATTTGCTGACATTGTACAGGGAAATTTCAGGTTAATTATTATTTTAAACAAGGGGGAAGTGCAAAACCCATAGGATTATACAACCCTGAAGGGGGTGTAGAAGGGATTCAGGTTTAATTCAGGGAAAAGGAGCACAGATCCAATTCCCTAGATCAAAAGCCCCTCACCAGCATCAAGGAACCTTCCTTGAGGGCTGCTATTTAAAGCTTTCACATTCATACCACTTCTAAATTTGGGGGTTTTGAGAGCTAAACACTACTTTTTTGAGTCAGAGAAGTCAATACAATAAAGGAAATTGTTAAGCTTGTGAGAAGCCTCGAGACTCTTTTCATTCTTGCCTAATCTGTTCGTGCTGTGGGGTGGGTAATTGAAGTACAATTAGTACCTTGCTCTTAAACGAGCCACATTGCAAGGGTATCCTCTTTGCCTGCGGGCAGGAAGAACATAAGTGTCTACCTTGAGAATTGGGAGATCTTGGAGTTCCAGCTGTTCGAGTGTCATTGCCACATGCTGGAAATTCTGTTGGACTCTAGTATGGGGGCAGAATACAGTACCACTACAAGAATTGAGGGAATGATGTTTTTCGAGTGATAGGATAGTATCCATATGTGAAAAAAGAGAAAGATCACGACTTAGGTAGAATTCTGGACTGTGATGATGCACGTACCACTCTTAAGACATGAAAGGAAATATCTCTACCAACGTGGCATAGGAGCGTTTTGCCAATACCATGGTCGGAAAGATAGGCAAAGAAGAAGTCTGTTTTAAAATAAAGAATTTAGTCCACTGTGTGGTCCAAAACCCGAGTGTTGGAGAGGATTACATGACGTGTCTGTCTTTTCCGGTAGAATGGGAAGGTAACGAAGTAGCATCATCGGGAGATTGTCGTTGGCTTTTAGAAGTGAGACCAGAGTCGGTCCGACGTGGGACGGGCTGGCGATTTGAAAATCACCACACCATAGAGGGAGAGGTAGGAAGCATAGCCCAAAGGAGAGCAGAGGTCAGTACAAATCAAAGGAGTCAGTCAAAACCCTGGCACCTAAAGCGGGTGACGAAACAGCATCTGCAAAAGGTAGAGGGCCTTACGAGTGTCCGAAGAGTGGCCCAATGATGATGCGAGGTCAGAACGGGGTGCGGTAACAATAAGGGGCCCGGGGTAGGGGTCATGGATCGGGTACTCCATGGTTTGGTTACTTCTTTTTTTTTGTTTTTAAGAAAAAAAAAAAAAAAAGAAAAATAAAAAAAAAGAAAAAAAGGGGGGACCGGGGAGGGGTAGTTCCTAGGGGGAATGAAAGGGCCAGAAATCTTCCTCCCCTGCCCAAGAGGACCTCAGCACCGTAAGTAGCGCAGATGCAGCATGGAACCCATGCCATACCTACCCTTCATGCCATAAAAACCCCAATCCGGGATAGCAACCTCACATCTGCCGAGCTACCTCAGTGGACAAAAGAAAGGGGGGCTTTATATCCGCCAAAAGCATACCTCCTTTGGCCACCACCCCCGGGAAAAACTGAAAGGTGGCTTCCCGAGATACACCCGTCGCCCGAAAGACAAACCCAAAGCCACCCCTCCGGGGTACCGGAAAGGGATCGGGACATCCCCAGCAATCCAGATTCCACGGCAAACTACGCCACTGCCAAGAACCTCAACGGAATAGGGTGGACCCCCGGTACCCTTTCCCCTACCCAGGAACTAGCGTGCCTGTGGGAAAAAAACCCAAAGGCCAAAAAGGAAGGGCAAAAGGGAGGGGTGGAGAGGAGGAAAGGAAAAAGGGAGGATGGGGGAGGGAAGGGGAGATTGGGGGGTAATTAGGTTCGGTCTGAGGAAGGAGACCGACATCTAATTCCCCCAGACCAAGAGCCCCTTCACCACGCCAAGGAGCCCCCATTGAAGAGGTTTTGGGTCTCTAGATTCTTCCTATGGTACAGAAGAAAACATCGAGACTGCTGTTTCAATTGGTGGGAGTAGGGGTACGTCTGATTTTAATTTGCTTGTTTTTGATATTTTTTTAGTTTACCTGGAGAGAGTTCCGGGGTCAACGCCCCCGCAGCCCGGTCTGTGACCAGGCCTCCTTAGGTCAGTGTCCCAGGATGCAACCCACACCAGTCGACTAACACCCCGGTACCCATTTACTGATGGGGAACATAGAAAAACAGGTTGAAAGAAACACGTCCAATGTTTCTACTCTGGCTGGGAATCGAACCCAGGCCCTCACCGTGTGAAGCGAGAGCGTTAACCACCAGATAGGGTTTTTTAGGTCTTTTCATATCACCTATGTAATCTGTTTTCATAATACAATTTTTCTGACCTTCAAATGGTAAGCATTTTCAGGTAATGTTTAGAATGTTCTCTAGTTATTTGACCCATTCTGTACTGTTTTCATATAGGTGTATTGTGTTAAAAGGATTTGGGATGCGGCATTAGCCAAAACCAAGTGCTAAACCCATAGGGTTATACACATCCACAAAATAAAATTTACACACACACAAATCGGGGTACGTTAATTCTGTAACTTTTGCCAACCAGGGCTTTATAAATACAATCAGAAGAAAGACGAATGGGGTAACCAATCCACCTAAGGGAACTCATTGCTTTTTTTCTCAGTTTTTCCAGCCCCCCAAAAGTTTCCAGCTAAACAAGCAGGGAGTGGTCAATTATTATTATTTTTAAATCAAAAAGAACGTAAGCCCCCAAGACTATACACGCTGCAGCAGGAGAAGCGAGGGCATCAGGTGCAAAAGGGAGATGGATGACAACAGGTTTCGGATAACAGCGGGGCAGTGGATGGGGAAAGGGGAAAAAGGGGAGCAAGAGACGAACCAAAAAGGGGGGGGATGCGAAAAGTATCATCAGAGTTTGTGGGGTAAATCAGTCGTTGTCAAGAAGCAATGAGAAGTCAGATTTAAAGGAGGGGCCCCCAGCAAGAAGGGGAAAGGGAAAGAGAGAGTAGGAGAACGAAGACGACGTTGGAGGTAAATTCTGCGTGCTCGTTGATAGAGAGGGCATCTAACAAATGTGGCTAATCGATATGGAACTTGACACTCTCACAGAGAGGAACAGGGGGCCTCCCAAGAGATACCCTGAGTAAGCAGTGTGGGCCCAAAGCAAGGCGGGAGAGAGTGGTCTCCCAACCTCGGCACTGATGAAAGAAAAACGGCCTTAAAACCCATGCTCGTTTAATAGAATGAAGTTTGTTACCGACGATTGACCAACTTTTTGCCAAAGGGGGCGAAGGGGGGTAGCATTGCAGCAAAAAGTCCAGAAATGGAACACCTCGATAGGAAATTGGTAGGTCATAACTCGACCGCGCAGCAGTGTCCGCCTTTTATTTCCCTGTACGTCGACATGACAGGGGCCCAACAAAAACAAAATTTTTTTGTTTGGGAAGATACGGGGTACCAAAGTTGGATACGAGAACTAGGGATGAGATGTACAAATTTTCGTAAGCCTGTAAGACTAAGGGGGCTGAGACTACACAATGATG
>NW_026476505.1:0-10653 GCF_026875155.1 Cherax quadricarinatus
AAGTGCAAAAGGTTTGCAAAAAAGAAATGAAAAACTACCCACTACCCCTACAAGAGATCATGATAACTACGCCGTTACCACTACAAGAGACCATGATAACTAAGCCACTACCACTACAAGAGATCATGATAACTACGCCACTACCACTACAAGAGACCATGATAACTAAGCCACTACCACTACAAGAGACCATGATAACAACGCCACTACCACTACAAGAGATCATGATAACTACGCCACTACCACTACAAGAGACCATGATAACTAAGCCACTACCACTACAAGAGATCATGATAACAACGCCACTACCACCACAAGAGACCATGATAACAACGCCACTACCACCACAAGAGACCATGATAACAACGCCACTACCACCACAAGATACCATGATAACAACGCCACTACCACCACAAGAGACCATGATAACAAACGCCACTACCACCACAAGAGACCATGATAACAACGCCACTACCACCACAAGAGATCATGTTAACTAAGCCACTACCACTACAAGACACTATGATAACGCACTAACCACCACAAGAGACCATGATAACAACGCCACTACCACCACAAGACACTATGATAACAACGCCACCACCACCACAAAGAGACCATGATAACAACGCCACTACCACCACAAGAGACCATGATAACAACGCCACTACCACCACAAGAGACCATGATAACAACGCCACTACCACCACAAGACACTATGATAACAACGCCACCACCACCACAAGAGACCATGATAACAACGCCACTACCACCACAAGAGACCATGATAACAACGCCACTACCACCACAAGAGACCATGATAACAACGCCACTACCACCACAAGAGACCATGATAACAACGCCACTACCACCACAAGAGATCATGTTAACTAAGCCACTACCACTACAAGACACTATGATAACGCCACTACCACCACAAGAGACCATGATAACAACGCCACTACCACCACAAGACACTATGATAACAACGCCACACCACCACAAGAGACCATGATAACAACGCCACTACCACCACAAGAGACCATGATAACAACGCCACTACCACCACAAGAGACCATGATAACAACGCCACTACCACCACAAGAGACCATGATAACAACGCCACTACCACCACAAGAGACCATGATAACAACGCCACTACCACCACAAGACACTATGATAACGCCACTACCACCACAAGATACATGATAACAAACGCCCACTACACCACAAGAGACCATGATAACAACGCCACTACCACCACAAGAGACCATGATAACAACGCCACTACCACCACAAGAGACCATGATAAACAACGCCACTACCACCACAAAGACCATGATAACAACGCCACTACCACCACAAGAGACCATGATAACAACGCCACTACCACCACAAGAGGACCATGATAACAACGCCACTACCACCACAAGACACTATTATAACGCCACTACCACCACAAGAGACCATGATAACAACGCCACTACCACCACAAGACACTATGATAAACGCCACTACCACCACAAGAGACCATGATAACAACGCCACTACCACCACAAGATACCATGATAACAACGCCACTACCACCACAAGACACCATGATAACAACGCCACTACCACCACAAGAGACCATGATAACAACGCCACTACCACCACAAGATACCATGATAACAACGCCACTACCACCACAAGATACCATGATAACAACGCCACTATCACCACAAGATACCATGATAACTACTCCACTACCACCACAAGATACCATGATAACAACGCCACTACCACCACAAGAGACCATGATAACAACGCCACTACCACTACAAGACACCATGATAACAACGCCACTATCACCACAAGATACCCTGATAACAACGCCACTATCACCAGAAGATACCATGATAACAACGCCACTATCACCACAAGATACCATGATAACTACTCCCCTACCACCACAAGATACCATGATAACAACGCCACCACCACCACAAGAGACCATGATAATCACTCCACTACCACCACAAGAGACCATGATAACAACGCCACTACCACCACAAGAGACCATGATAACAACGCCACTACCACCACAAGAGACCATGATAACAACGCCACTACCACCACAAGAGACCATGATAACAACGCCACTACCACCACAAGAGACCATGATAACAACGCCACTACCACCACAAGAGACCATGATAACAACGCCACTACCACCACAAGAGACCATGATAACAACGCCACTGCACCACAAAGAGACCATGATAACAACGCCACTACCACCACAGAGACCATGATAACAACGCCACTACCACCACAAGAGACCATGATAACAACGCCACTACCACCACAAGATACCATGATAACAACGCACTACCACCACAAGATACCATGATAACAACGCCACTACCACCACAAGATACCATGATAACAACGCCACTACCACCACAAGAACCATGATAACAACGCCACTACCACCACAAGGAGACCATGATAACAACGCCACTACCACCACAAGAGACCATGATAACAACGCCACTACCACCACAAGAGACCATGATAACAACGCCACTACCACCACAAGATACCATGATAACAACGCCACTACCACCACAAGAGACCATGATAACAACGCCACTACCACCACAAGATACCATGATAACAACGCCACTACCACCACAAGATACTATGATAACTACTCCACCATCACCAACACAATATTGCCTAACAGTTTTAATTATTTTTTTTACTAAGCAGATCAGCAAGGCTCTTCAGCCTCACAGTATTTTTACCACTCTGTAATACTGTATTTACCTCATGTTAATTATTAACTTCCGGCTGCTGCTCGAAATATTAACATGTTAATATGGTTGCTCCGGAAACAAAACTCTAATTTAATTTCCACGCACAGAGGTAAACAACTATGATTCCGTCGTGAGTTATATTATTGTTATCAAAGCCAACATTAAGCTAGTGTTCATTATGTTTTGAATACATATTACAAAACATTATAAACAAAATGACATAGAAATTAAGAATTTAATTAGATTTAGATGATCCTTAAAATCTACATCCTCTAGACAGTGTTAAAGTAATGTTTATTTTATGTTTATTCTTAACTTTATATATATATATATTATATATATATATATATATATATATATATATATATATATATATATATATATATATATATATATATATATATATACTATAATATATATATAATATATATTATATATATAATATATACAATATATAACTATAATATATATATAATAATATATATATATATATATATATATATATATATATATATATATATATATATATATATATACCTCTCAATATTTTATATGTCGTTATCATATCCCTGTCCTCCAGTGACGTCATGGTGATATCCATAAGCCTTTCCTCGTAGGGCATATCCCTTAGCCCCGGAAGTAGTCTTGTTGCAAACCTTTGCACTTTCTCTAATTTCTTGCCGTGTGTGTGTGTGTGTGTGTGTGAGTGTGTGTGTGTGTGTGTGTGTGTGTCTATTTTGTCTGGTTAACCCAGTTCCCCCATCTCTCTCTACGTGTGCCAACATTCAATCATTTACACTCGGCAAGTCACCGTAACCTGTTTTTGTGTGATTCACAGATGCGCCTCGCAGGAATTCTTGCATCTAATATTAGATGGAAACGAGAGCCAGGTTGTGTGTGTTCATGTCGCTTCGCTGTAACTCATCCCTGGCACGGAATTGTCTAAAGTGAAGTTAATTGGGCTCGTTGACACAACAGCGTTCGTTCCTTACACGTGATTATCACGCTTTTGTTTTTCTCATTTACTCCTGGTTTTCTGCTCCTCTGTTTCTTGCCGACTTCAGTGATCTCCGGCCCGATGGTGAAGGATTCTTCACGAGAGGGACTATAGATATCCTTCCCTCTCTTGGGTCAGACCTGGAGTATCTCCCATTCTTCACATGCTGTATAACCCATACGGACTAAGAGTTTCCCCAAGAATGTAATAACTACAACAACAACAACAACAATAAAAAAAATAATAATAATAATAAAAATAATAATAATAATAATAATAATGATAATATAATAATAATAATAATAATAATAATATTAATAATAATAAAAATAATAATAATAATATTAATAATAATAATAATAATAATAATAATAACAATAATAATAATAATAATAATAATAATAATAATAATAATAATAATAATAATAATAGTAATAATAATGACCGATGGGAAGAATACAGAATTAAATTATGCTTGACTCATTATTGTTCAATTCTCAAAGACTAACATTTGGACTAAATCATCAGAGGCTAACCAGACTCGATCAGGAAAACATTAATCTCGTGTCACCGGCGACGAGGGTCTCAGCACTGAGTAAGTTAGGGACGAGTGTAAAAGTTTTGGCTTATAATCCAGGTTAAACAATGAGAGATCCTCGGCTGGGCCAGCTAATACTGTCCAAACACGAGTTACAGCGACTTTGTGAAGTTGATGAGCTGAACTCTCACTCTCGCTACTCTATGAGGGCAGCTGACTCCGTGTTGCTCACGTAACTTTATGTGGGCAGCTGAACCTTGTCTCACTCTAGCTATTTTATGAGGGCAGCTGAACCTTGTCTCACTCTAGCTATTTTATGAGGGCAGCTGAACCTTGTCTCACTCTAGCTATTTTATGAGGGCAGCTGAACCTTGTCTCACTCTAGCTATTTTATGTGGGCAGCTGAATCTTGTCTCACTCTAGCTATTTTATGAGAGCACCTGAACCTTGTCTCACTCTAGCTATTTTATGAGAGCAGCTGAACCTTGTCTCACTCTAGCTATTTTACGAGAGCGCTGATTCAGCCCTCAGCAAATTAAAAAACACCATGAGGTGAATGCCCTTCAGTGCAAAATATAAATATTTTAAAATATATATATATTATATTTTATATATATATATATATATATATATTAATATATATATAAATATATATTAATAATATAATATATTTTTTTTTTTTTTTTTTTTTTTTTTTTTTTTTTTTTTTTTTTTTTTTTTTTTTAAAAAATTATAGGGAAGTACCCCTCTATGGCGGGAAGGGGGGGACCCTCATCCTCGAGAAGAAAATAACGTACCTCAAGAAAACCGGGTTCTCCCGAGCGTTTGAATTTTTTCTTCTCCACCCCCCCCTATATGTTTTTTTATTCATGTGAAAAATTATTAATAAACAAAATACATTTACAGAAAAAAAAACATAAACAGAATACAATGGCACAATGTATCAAAATATGAAATTTCCCCACTCCCCGGGGGCTGGCGGAGCCAAGTATGCAAAAGCATTTCCCCTCGGGATGGCGACGCGAGGCGTGGAACATTAAAGTGGCGCCCTTGGGTCCCTGGTGGTGTCGAGAGTCTGGAACCCAATTCTTTAAGGAACGTGGGGCTTTTTTCCCCATGACCCCAAGGTCTCCGATCCCACGGGGACAAATTGTACTGTTGGCAAATGCCCGATTCTGTCTTGTACCCTCCCCGTGGTCAGCAGCCCCTCCCTGTCGCCCCACACTGTGACGGATATAGGGTCAGCCAGTGGGGAACACAGGTATAGTCCCATGCTAAAGCTTGCCATTTTCCAAGGATAGATGGTGATCCCGTGGGGCTTTTTGCGGGGTTGGGGGGTTTTTTTTGCTGCAAGGGGGATGTGGCTCCCCTGGGCGGGGCACCCACTGTAGAAAGGGTTCTTTTAAATGATGTCGTTGCCCTCTTGTGTCTTGCAAACCCACCCTTTGGTTTTTGGAACATTTAAGCCCATGTAACCGTATTGGTCTGCTTGCCTTCGCCGCAAATACACATATATTCTGTTAAATTTGGGCAAAGGCGCAAGCCACTCAATACGGAGGGTCTTAGGGTCGAGTCGCTTTTCCCATTGCCGATATGGGAACTTTTTTTGGGAGGAAGCCCCCCGGAGTGAGGTGCACCACAGCCTGGGACGGCAATCCCCCTATTGATTTAACCCCGAGCAGTTGGAAAGCACCTTTTCACAATTGGTACCCCAGCTTGACTTTTTGTGAGCCATGCTGCACTAGGGTTTGGTGGGAGCGCAAGAGCTCCCTTTCGGTGAGGGCCACATAGCTAGGGTCTTCATTCCTGCTGATACTGAGGGTGTCGGGAAGAATTTGTCTTATAAAACTCGTTTGATGCAAGGGAAGGGAAGGAAAGCTGGTAAGCAACTGGGAGGATCTCTTTTCTCCTAGCCCCCAACCCTCCCGGGAAGTGAGTTTTGCAACACTGTCCATCTAAAGGGAAAGATTAAATACACCTCTAGCATGGCCTTCGGGAAGAGTCAAAATCCTTATTTTTGGATGCTGAAGGTGGGACATCTCAAAAATAGATAATTTTGGCTTTGACGGGCACCGGGAGTAGAAAAAAAGGCGCCCGTGTGTGTCATGTTTTTCATCCGCTTTCCATCGTCCGGAGGTCTGAGATTTTTTTTTCCTGGACCAATCGATGGATTGGCCCAAGAGGAGCCCGGGGAAGTGCTTTGGCTGGATCAAGGGTCTGCTCCTGGTAAAAACGGTACGAATTCTGTATCAACTGTTGTTTGGTGAAACTATTTTCACATTTGGGGGGTTTAAAGAAAGGCCCAGCTTTCCCCATTTTTTTTAAATTTTTATATGTCCTCCAAGAGACTCTGTTGTGCAGCCAGGGTACCGTCGTCCAGGAACCAAAATATTGAGCTCGCTGGAGAGGCCTCCGTGATTTCCCCTTGATACCAAACAAAATAGAAAGGGGGGAGGGCCCCCCTGTTGACGCCCTCACAGAGTCAATTTCAGGTCCCCAAACAATATTTTTGAAGTCACACTAAACCGATTCTTGAAGGATAAAGGGAAGGGAATTTCTATAAAACTGTTTGGGGAGAGCAGCACCCCCTTCGACTGATTTGAAAGCATTGGCAAATTTCCAATTTGCCCAAAGGCTTTTTCATAGGACATGTTTTTGATATAACTCGGCTGCTGGCACTTTTTTCACAGCCCTTTTTAACGCCAAACCGGCTAGTTGGTTTCAGCATTGCAGCACCCTCTTGACTCACCCTTCTTATGCACCCCTTGGCGACTGGCGCCAAAGGGGTTTTACCCACTGAAAGGGGGCCTGATTCCGCCACCCTTTTTTGCGGGGGCACACAATGGGCCCCAAAAAAAAAGGGGTGATGGCCTCTGGGACACCCCCCACCAAAGCACGGGTTGGAAAAATTTGGTGAGTTCAACAGCACCCTCTGAAACCTCCCCAAAGTGCTGGATAGTTTTTGTTTTAAGTGTGAGGCCTTAAACAATTGAAACCTCCTGCTGAACCCGTGGAAATGAATAGCAGTTTTTATACACATCCACCCTGTAAGGGTTTAATTTTCTTCGCCTGCTGCAATGTCGGGGAGGTCAATGTTGGTACGGACCCTGGTGGATTTTTGTCCTTCAGGCTTTGCCGTGCTGACCCTTGGAGCGAGGGTATCCTCACTGGTTAAATCCAAAGCCCCCAAATAGTATTACCTCTTCTATTTTTTTGCTAATTTGGGCTCTGTTTTTGAGGTGTCGGGTCCCCGTTGGGGCATTTGCCCGGCGGGGTGTTTTTTCCCCTAGGGGGGGGAGGGCGAGGTTTCAATCCCCCTTGGGAAATGCATTTTATTGCCCTAAAACATGCGTTGCTATGACTTTTCCCTCCTTGGTGGGGAAACCAAAAAGGCATTGCCAAAAAGCAGCAAGTTGGCCAGGATTTGTTGTTTTAAGGAGCTCGTTGACTTTCTTTAGAAGGTCAGTGAATTTGCACACTGAGGGGCGAGTGCTTTGGGGGGTGTGTGTAGAGTCCTGGGGGATGTTAATTTTTATTGCAGATTTTAGGGCCTCTGTGAGGTGAAGCCGGTAGTGCAGCCCCCGTCTGCTGGGGGGGGCTGTTTGGTTGCTTCATTTGGAGCTTCCTGGAGCCAGGGAAACATTGTGTGCACGGTGTTTCCAGATTGGGTTGAGTCAATTCCCTGTGCACACCCCGGGAGATGCCTCGTGAACGAAGCTTTGGCTCTGTCTGAAATTCCTGGGAACCCCCGGCACTTGTGACATTGCTGAACGTGGGGGGGGAGGGCGCCAGCGTGGGGTGACGGGTGAAGGGCAGCAGGATGATGGGGATGGGGTGGGGGGGTAGCGAGCGGCGGAACTTGAAATTGGTGGGGGGACTAAAGGCAAAACCCTTGGGCAGGAATCAGTGGGGCCCACTGGGATGAGGGGAGGGATCTGGGATGGGGGAGGGGGAGGGAGTGGGCCCTGGTGTTTTGCTCAAGACGCCATCACGACTAACTTTTTCAATTGTTTTAAAACTTTTTTGTTCCATTTAGAAAAAAAACCCCCGCCATTTGGCACACTAAAAAACCCCTGTACATATTTAAAAAAGAGGGTTCGTTTACCATCCAAAGACCGTGTCGTGGGCCCATTTCCCTTTCCCCAACCCCACCCCGGCCATCACAGATGTAAACAAAAACCTCCTCCACACCCCACTGCCAGGATCCCCTCACCACCGCATTCCCCAAAAACCCCAAAAGCACACTGCACTTTCACGATATAAAAACAATGGTCCGGGAGAGGTTTGTCAAAACTCTAGA
Source organism: Cherax quadricarinatus (assembly GCF_026875155.1). NCBI lineage: Eukaryota > Metazoa > Arthropoda > Malacostraca > Decapoda > Parastacidae > Cherax > Cherax quadricarinatus. The sequence goes on from NW_026476505.1 coordinate 8,637, forward strand.
TCTCGGTCGATACCACATGATGTCTGCCCAAACTGGCCTTTTGTAAACCATGTTGGTTCCTGGGGTTTTCACACACAAGTTGGAGCACCACACACTGGCTCCCCCCCCCGCCGGCAAGGTATTATAATATATATATATATATAATTTTATATATTAAAATATAAATATATTATATAAAAATATATATATTATATAATATTTTAAAAATTTTAATATATATAAAAATAATAATATATTTATATGGTTTAGAAAGACCAAACAAACACTATGACATATTTATTAAAAAAGTTCCGGGCCTTTGGGCCTTGATATTTCTAACATACAGAGGAGAAAAACATTAATGATAGGCGGAGAGTGAGGTTTTGGGGTGAAAATGGTGACCTGAAATTCATTTTTAATAGGACGGGGAACGATGAAATAATGGACTCCGTGTTTTGGTTGGGTTTGCTTAAATATCATGTTGCCAAAGTTTTTTTAAATTTTGTAGTTTCCTGTGTTTCGTTTTAATTCGGTGACGGCGATTGTAATATTTTGGACTATTGAATCCCAGATATACGTAATAAAGTTTCTGACTGGTGGGGATAGGGGACATGCAGCCTTAATCACCCTTTGGGGGGGCTAGATTAAAACCCATTAACCAACCTAACAAAGGGCCCTTTTTTACTCCGCCACTTTAAAGAAGGAAAAAGTGCAAGTATATTGTTAGCTATGTTTGTGTATGTTGTTAAAGTATTTGTTAGTGCAATATGTTGTTAGCGAAGTATTTATGCAAGTATATTTCTAGTGTTTTTGTGCAAGTATGTTTTAGGCATTAGTTGTTAGTGCAAGTATTTTTTAGTGACTCTGTTTTTAGCGCAAGTATGTTGTTTTTGTATGTTTCTAGTGAAATGTTTTTAGTGATGTTGCTAGTGCAATAGTTGTTAGTGTATTTTAGTCAAATAAAATTGTTAAGCGGTAGGTTGTTGTGCAAGTATGGTGTTTGTGCAAGCATTTGTTAGTGCTGGGTTTTTGTTAGCCTAATGTTTTTGCCTCTTAAAAAATCTTAATTGTCTAGTAAAATTTGGATTTAAAGTATGTATTAAATTTTAAAAAAAAATCCCCGGGAAGGGGGTGTATTTAAACCTTTAATTTTCGAGGTAATCTTGTTCAAACCGGGGGGAAAATGGGATGGCGGGTCCAAACCTTGGAATAAGAACTTTTCGCCTGAATTTGTGCAGAAATAAAAACCCTTTGTTGCGTTTTTTATGTTTCCGCATTATACTCTGATGTTTGTGTGTGTGTGGTGTGTGTGTGTGTGTGTTGTGTGGTGTGTGTGTGTGTGTGTGGGTGTTTGTGGTGTAACTAATCGTAGTTCGCCTGTGAATATTAAAATAATTTTTTCTCTAACTAGCAAACATTTTCGTTCTTTCAACAAACAAACGTAACAGTTTTGTCAGCCCACATAAAAACATTCTCCCTTATGGCCCATTTCACTCTCACCCTTTTGTGTAGTTACATTCCATTACTGAAAAAATTTTATATATGAGCCTTCTGAATAAAAAAAAAATAAAAACTTACGTTACTGGCTGGAATCATTCAGTACTAACCCACAAATTGGAGGAATTTCCGCTTTTACATCGTTTTCGATTTGTCTTTTAAAATTTTGGGTTTAAAGGTGAATAAAAATAAAAAGTCAACTTCAGATTCGCACAAATTTTTCGCCTAGAAGCAGCGGTGACAGTCCTCTTCATGATAGTTGCAAGAATTGTGCTAAAATTTTCGCGCTACAGAAAACCTGAAAAATTATCTCCTCAAGTCTCTGATATGTAAAGGCTTTGCGGCAGGACAAGATAAAAAACCCCCAAAAGCTGCGTGAATGTGCGACAGCTAGAAGTGCTTCTCATTTACTCCTGCCAACTCGCCTAACACGGTAAAATGGCCCCTTTGTGGGGAAAAAAAATATAGTCCTTATTACTAAAGGATAAAGGCCGTTTTAAGAGCAGGGGATTGTCCCAAAGGGGAAGGTAGCAAAACTCAG
>NW_026476507.1:0-10117 GCF_026875155.1 Cherax quadricarinatus
TGGCCAAATTTCAATGAGTGTAATGTATCGGGGTAGAAATTATGGGCTATTTGCCCTAATTAAAAGTGATACATAGACCATTCACATATATTTGTCTCCGTGTGATTACTGGAGAAAAAGTCTCCTCTGACCTGCTGTTTTGTAATGTTTAACCTGAAAATATATAGTATAGTATTATTTCACGTTAGTTTTTTATTTTGCCTTGATTCTGGTGAGGGGCTCTTGATTCAAGGAATTGGACTTAGCTTGAATCGAATTTGCAATTGTTAACGGCATACATTTTCGTTGGTTGATGCGTCGTATGAAATGGATGAATCGTTTCATTGGTTTAGGCTGTGTTGGCACAAACTTTTGTTGGATTCTGCGCAATATCTACAAAATGCATCTTCTTATCAGTTTTATTTTATAGCGCTGATTTATTTTCCTCAACTGAAACATTCTATTGATGTTAAGTTGTGTAAATTATCATGTGCCAATTTAATTAATCAAATTGGTTTCTGAGAAATAATTGAAGAATGTCTCTTCTGATTTGAAATGTCACAGTGATGTATCTTACACCTGCAGAGCATCTTCTGTCAGTGATGCATCCTACACCTGCGAAGGATGTCCTATGAAAGATGTATCCTACACCTGCGGGTGAAATTTTCAACATATATAACTAATGATTTAGTGTAATGACAAGGTTAGCATTTTTTTGCAATCTATTTTTTATTTCATACACATGCACTTAGTATTTCTAATCAACTTTCATTTACATCTCGTCGTCACATCGACGATTACTTTCTTAATTTGTCAATTCATATACAGCAGCTCGTTGACAAAACAACGACACTCACGTTAGCATCATGAGAACATCAGCATACACACTAACGTGACAGGTACATTAGCATACACACTAACATTACAGGTGCTACAGCATACACACTAACATCACAGGTACATCAGCATGCATATAACATCCAAGGTACAACAGCATAAATACTAGAATTAGAGGTGCATCAACATACACACTAACATCACAGGTTCATTAACATATACACTAACAACTGCATATCAACATACACAAAAATATCATAGTCAAAGCAGTGTACAGAGCAGCATACAAAGGTACACATGGGTGATTGCAACATGGTGATTACAACATGGTTGCAGCATGGTGATTGATTGCAACATGGTGATTGCAGCATGCTGATTGCAACATAGTGATTGCAACATGATTGGAGTTGCAACATGGTGATTATAATATGGTGATTGCAGCATGGTGATTGCAACCTGGTGATTGCAACCTGGTGATTGGTGATTGCAACATGGTGATTACAGCATGGTGATTGCAATATGGTGATTGCAACATGGCGATTGCAACATGGTGATTGCAACATGGTGATTGGTGGTTGCAACATTGTGATTGGAATATATTGATTGCAACATGGTGATTGAAATATAGTGATTGCAACATGGTGATTGGAATATGGTGATTGCAACATGGTGATTGGAACATACTGATTGCAACATGGTGATTGCAGCATGGTGATTGCAACATGGTGATTGGTGATTGCAACATTGTGATTGCAACATGGTGATTGGTGATTGCAACATGATGATTGGAACATGGTGATTGCAAAATGGTGATTGCAACATGGTGATTGGTAATTGCAACATTGATTGGAATATTCTGATTGCTACATGGTGATTGCAACATGGTGATTGCAACATGGTGATTGCAGCATGGTGATTGCAACATGGTGATTGGAATATGGTTGCAACATGGTGATTGGTGATTGCAACATTGATTGGAATATGGTGATTGCAACATGGTGATTGCAGCATGGTGATTGGTGATTGCAACATGGTGATTGGAACATGGTGATTGCAATGTGGTGAGTGCAACATGATTGTAGCATGGTGATTGCAACATTGTGATTGGAATGTGGTGATTGCAACATTGATTGGAATATGGTGATTGCAACATTGATTGGAATATGGTGACTGCAACATGGTGATTGCAGCATGGTGATTGGTGATTGCAACATGGTGATTGGAATATGGTTGGAATATGGTGATTGCAACATGGTGGTTGCAACATGATTGGAATATGGTGATTGCAACATGGTGATTGCAACTTGCCCAGTGGATTACAGAGTTCGGCTGTCGGTGTTAACAGGTACCTCTCGATCTTATAGGCACCATCAGCCATGGCCGACTTAACACTCAGGTGACCTCTCGCGTTTTCCTACCGAATGTCAAAAACAAAAATTCTATAGCTTCCTTCAATGTTTAAAGCCTCTTTACCCCTTTACTGATGCTACAATAAATATTCTGAGACAGGCTCATCGACAACCACGATATCCCATTACTTCTGGATTTCATCAGTCAAGTGGATCATGTGTTAATCATCCTCTTCAAGCATCAGAACAACTGCCCGCAAAAACTTTGGATAGCATGGCAGCCTACTCGTTGCTGTGTTTGCCAGTCTCTCCATGGAGAACCAGAGACCCAGAAATTTAACCTCATTCCCAACACCATTACCCGGCTAAAATACGTTTTAAGTTGCTTTTTCCATCCGAGACGTTTCAGTGTTGTAGTGCGGGCAAAGTAACATTTTTGAAGGGACTAAGGGAAGCCAAATTATCTAGACTTGATCTTGGAGGTGGGAAGTACTTTGCAACAAGGTGGGAAGTATATTATGGGAAAAACTGCAAACATATCAGTTCAGTCGAGTTTTAACCGATCACACTCAGCTCCTGGGGGAGCCAGGAGCTGAGTCTCGACCCCTGCAACCACAATTAGGAGATATATGTACACATATACTGCTATTGTAGTCAGCTGGTCTAGTGGCTAACGCGTCGGTCTGGAGTTTCTGACTCTCTGATGTTAACTAAGGTGTAATTAGGACAATATAACTCACGAAAATTAACACCTTTCCTTTGTAAACTAAAGACAAACAAAAAAAATTAACGCCTTTCCTTTGTTAACCAAAGATCAAAAATATAAAATATTGGGATTAAGCGTACCTAAGTTTTTTTTTATTTATTCTTGTTTATTTCGTTTTTATATAAATGCTTGATTTTTGTTGTATTTAAACTTGCTTTCATCATTAGTTGATTTTTTTTATTTGTTTTGTTTGTCTTACGCGATTTCCTTTAATTTTTTTTCTTGCTTCATTGCTTTATTGTTCCTTTTTGTATATTATTATTTTTGGTCTTTATATTTTGTTTGTGTCAATTGCTGTTTTTATTTATCCTTTTATCTTCTTATATTGTTTATGTTGTCAGTTATATTTTGTGTAAGTTTTATTATATTTTATATTATTTGCGTCAGGCCTGAAGTAAGAGAAGTTGTTACCTCATCATTTTTTAGTATCGTCCTTTTCCTCGTCGTTTTCCTTTTCTCTTTTTCTTCGTCGTTTTTGCTCTCTTCTGGTTCATCTCTGCCTTCCTTGTCTTATACTTTATTCCCTCTGTTTTTTTGTTGTTTCTGTAGATTGTTGTATGGTGTTGGTTCTTTCTGCTTGCACTGCCTTCAGCGGGTCGTACACATTTATCAATACGACGCAACATTCCGCAGTGTGGTCGATGTTTTGGGTTTGGATCCATAGCTTGACTGCAATACGTAATCAAACCTTTAGCCATCTCTTCAGTGCTCCTTCAGGACTAATTGAATCACATATGACCATATGAGAGAAAACATCAGTAGACTGGTGTGGATGGTTTCCAGCAAAGGATTCTGGAGCACACCAAGGAATGTAATCAGGATCCCCTTCCATGAAGATAATACGTCCTTTAGGACACGCCAGTCCGTAGTCAATTATGCTAAACTGAGGTTCTCAGCTGCTCCATCGATGAGTATGTTTCCTCCTTTAAATCGTTTATGGATATAGCAGCTTTACGTGGTCTCCTGCAACTTCTTGCAATCTGGATTCAACATCAAGGAGGTTGTATGTAGAACCTGTAAGATGTCAAGAAGGTATTCTTGCTGCCCTTGGAGGACATGAGCATTGCAGAAAGGATTGTTTGATGAATTCCGTGAAGAACAGGGGCGCCACCGGCTTCCTTTCAGGGATTGAAGAGATTTTGGCCTCTTGAGGAAGTTGAAAATGTTTTTCTAAACTTTTTCCTTTTTGTGTTCGACATTTTTGATGCCTTCAGAGCTGGCTTGTTCGTCGCGATAAGTTCACAAGATAAACGTTGCCTCTCCTTGTACGGGATAGATCCTCCACGACATCAGATCCAGGGAACTCCTTTGTTACATTAAACAATAAACGTTAGCTGTGTATATATAGGAACGAGAATCACAAGTTTTGTGTATGAAAATTAAGCTTTCCTTGCCGAGATCTTGCTGAGTTACTTACTGAGTTGCTTACTGAACTGTCAAGTATAGAACACTGGGAAGATATATAGTGATATGAAGATACATAGCGATGTTAAGACCTGTAGTAACAGTTGTGGCGTAGTGATTGTGGTGTAGTGATTATTGTGGTGAAGTGTTTGTAGTGTAGGGATCATTGTAGTGCAGGGATAGTTGAGGGTAGTGATATGTGGTTATGTAGTGTATGTGCGGGTTGTGGTATAGGGATTCGTGTAGTGTAGTGATAATTGTGATTGTTATGATGGTGTGGTGTAGTGATGAGTGTAGTGTTGTGATTAGTTGGGTAGTAGTGATGATTTTGTGGGTAGTGAGGATTGTGGTGTAGTGATTATTGTTGCAGTAGTGAGGATTGAGGTGCAGTGATGTGTGTGGTGTAGTGAATTATTGTGGATGTAGGGGAGGATTGGAGGTGCAGTGATGAGTGTGGTGTTAGTGAGGATTGTGGTGAAGTGATTGTGGTGTAGTGATAGTTGTGAGTGTGGATCGTTGTGGTGTAGTGAAGATTGTGGCGTAATGTGGATTGTGATTAATGAGATTGTGGTGTGGTGTAGTGATTATTGTGGTGTAGTGAAGTAGCGATTGTAGTGATGTGTAGTGATGATTATGGTGTAGTGATTATGTAGTGTAGTGATGATTGTAGAGTTGTGATTATTTTGATGTTTATTGTGGTGTTGTGATTGTGGCGTAGTGATGATTGTAGCGCAGTAATGATTGTAGTGTAATGATTTTGTGTTAGTGTTGATTGTTTTGTAATGACTGTAGTGTAGTAATGATTTTATAGCGGATTGTAGTGTAGTGCATTATTGTGGTGTCAGCGATAATTGGGTTTAGTTGTGATGTTGTTATATCTTGGAAATTGGTCATCCTGTGTTTTTTAAATATTGTAAGAGAATATGTCATCACTAATATTATAGCGCGAAAGCCCCGTTTATAGCGAAATTAGGAGAAACTTTCGGCGTTATTAATTATCTGTTAAAATATATAAAATATACCATGGTATTATCCCTATTTTATATTATTATTTTTTTTATATTTTATTAAAACAGTTCATACAATATACATAGTACGTAATAAATGTGATATAAATATATATAAATAAGGATGCAATTATCAGTGGGTGCGTTGTGTTCAGTCCAATAAGTAACACTTTCATAGGATTGGATATAACCTAACTACTTAATAACACACTACTGCAAAAATACAAAGTGCTTCCATCACTTGTTTTTTTTTTTTCATTATATAAATAACACAAAGCAGCTTACAATACTAGTGACTCCCCACCCCCCAACATTTACGTTTTGTTATTATTAGATCAAACAGTTGCGTAAACCACAATGGTGAACATGTACTTTAACAGTATTATATACTCAGACATTCTCATTTTTAGTTTAAAAACATACAATGCATTAATAATAAAGAAGCACTTAGCAGGTCCTCCACAGAAACAATGGAATTAACATATTCACAATACATTTACACGTGGATCTATGAGCTGACATGAATTATCCCTCATCTATGTTCTTTTTATCCTCTTTACTTAAATGCAATGGTTACAAAAAAAATTATGCTTTTTATCATTCAATATATATACAATATGCGTGAAAATTTTAATTATACTTATCATGAAATTTACTAAAGAATTAATACAAATATTAACTGCTATATATATTGTACACAATGCTGTTAATGTGGTTTATGATTCCATAGTAATGACTTCCATTTCCTATCCGTAATGACTTCCATACTTTCCCTCCGTAATGACTTCCATACTTCCCCCGTCATGACTTCCATACTTCCCTCAGTAATGATTCCTACTTCCCTCCGTAATGACTTCCATGACTTCCCTCCGTAATGGATTCCATTACTTCCCCTCCGTAATGACTTCCATACTTCCCTCCGTAATGGATTCCATACTTTCCCTCCGTAATGACTTCCATACTTCCCCTCCGTAATGACTTCCATACTTCCCCTCCGTAATGACTTCCATACTTCCCCTCCGTAATGACTTCCATACTTCCCCTCCTTTTCCACAATGACAAAAAAAAAAAAAAACAAATTAACACGACACTAGATCACAACATTTAAAATATTCAAAGAACTTGTAAATACTAACTAAAAACTATTAAACTTTATGACAATATATAAATAATAACACAACTTTACTATAGTGAACAATGTCAACTAATATGATAACTGTACACTGGATGGAAATATGAACACATATGCAGTATAATGTGATCCTTTATTGACTACGTTTCGCCCACACAGTGAGCTTTTTCAAGTCACAAACAGATCTACCTGGGGTGGAAGGGACGCGAGTATTTATAGTCAGGTTCAGAATGCTGAGGTCAGGTGGAGAATGCTGCATCTGATGATGTACCGAGTGGGGTTATAGAGTCTAAAATCTTGGGTAGCTTGGAAAGGAGATTGGATAAGTTTGTGAGATTTAAGACTCTATAACCCCACTCGGTACATCATCAGATGCAGCATTCTCCACCTGACCTCAGCATTCTGAAAACTGACAATAAATATCGCGTCCCTTCCACCCCAGGTTGATTGTTTGTGACTTCAAAAGCTCCGGTGTGGGCGAAACGTAGTCAATAAAGGATCAATTATACTGCATAGGTGTTTATAGATCATGGTGTCGGTATTTTGATTCCATTTATTCCATTGTAACACTGGATTATTGTAACATCACACCTGTATTACATATACTAGAATGTATATTATTAAAAAATTCTAGATGTCTTATTTGCATGTTTCAGAGCAATTTCAGAGTGCTCTTTACCATATGGTTGAAATAGAGCATTATAGCCCCTTAATCGAATTGATAAGCCCCCTCTCGCTTTTCAGGAACACAGTGGTAATAATCATGGTTCTTATCATGTAATTATTTTCCTCCCCCGTTATATAGAGACCTGTCCACCCAGCCATTTACAACACTTAATTAGCGAAAACCTCGCACAGTCATGCATCTATTCGATGCCGGTGGAAAATCTATAGCCCATTACGTCCATACACTATCTCATTTATACACTTTGTTTCTATTAGAATGTCTGCTAATGCCCTAGTTCGTTCCTCCCCCCACCTCATCATGCCCACGATATATAGATATAATCTGCCATAAATACATGACGGCCCTCTACCAATCTCCATCCTCTATATCCAAACTCAGTGCCTTAATACACTAACTACTCCCACCCACCAGATCCAACACTTGCGAAACATGACGGTGCCCTCTCGATATGCTCACAGAAATACACCACATGATATGCTGTGTTTCCTCCACCCACACACCACAACACAACATTGAGACTGCAAAATTCAATTGTACTGTCGGATTTTATGTTGGCAAAAATCATGTAAAACCCAATACATAGTTTCCCTCTCCTTGACTTCAACGTAACTTACTGAAGTCTCCCAGGATTCGTGTCCTATGATATAATGGAAAAAACAGTCTCCCCTTCCAACACCTTTGACACCTTCCCAACTCCCAAAACACACGCCGTTACATTTTCCGGATCTCATATTGTAATAAGTATCTCAACATACTCATACACTCACTAGTCTAACCACCCCCCCCATCCACCACCGCCGCTCATCTTCCATCACATCCCTCACTCTGACACCACGTTCCCCACCCAATCTCAGATAACAATGCTTCACGTACATGCTCTTCAGTCTGCTACCCAAAGGAATTAAACCTAAACCCCCCTTTGCCAGCGGTGTTATTACAACCGTCTGCCTCAGCCAATGACAACCATATCCCCATATAAAATTCAGAACTTTCCTTTGCACTTGCCGCACGTCTTTCGCCACCAATTTAGGATAAATGAGTGTATTAACTACAATGACTCTCTGTTGTATAGTCAAACCACTCGTTCTTATTCCCCCTAACCTAAGCAATACTCTTTGCGCTACCCTTTTAGAATTTGCCTCTCTAGCCCCCTGTACTGCCCCTCTGTACAATACTCCACAAATTTTTATCTGCTCTACTGCATGCCATCCATACTTTTTTCCCAGTTCCCCTCCCACCCATGACCCAAACTCCAGTAATTTCGACTTTTCACTATTAACACTCATACCTGTTGCTCCACTAAATATTTCAACAATTCTGCTTACATTCTTTAACCCCTCCTCTCCCCCCACTAAGACCGTCGTGTCATCCACATAACCAACTATACCCGTAGCACCCCTAAGTCTTACCCCCTCTCACTTACTCCTACATTTATCAACCTATATAATGGGTCTTGCAGACATGCAAATAGGATCTGAGACATGGGGCATCCCTGCCTCAGCCCCCTACCCATACTAACCATCTTTCCCCACCTTCCATTTATTTGCACTCGTATTTCTGCACCTCTATATAAAGTTTCCGCCCACTGCACAATTTCCTCACCGAAACCCATCCTCCTCATAATCATCCATAATGTCTCTCTCTCTACACAATCATAAGCCGCCTTCCAATCCAAAGCAAGAACACCTCCCCCGTCCATCCTCGCTCCTCTATATAACCCTTTATCCTCCCATGCCCACTAAACATTGTTCGCCTGGCACACCCATCTGTCCCCATCTATATCCTTCACAATACTTTACGCAATCTATTACCTAACACCCTGGCAAACAATTTAAAATTTCCCCCACACATTAATGATAAACCTCTATAATCTAGGATGTTATTCTGTACTTCCCCCTTTGGAACCATAACTACTACACCTGTCCTTTGTGTTAGACTCATGCTTCCCTTATCCTTCATTCATTCACCAACTGCACCAAGAATTCCTTCAAAGACATCCCAGTTGCTCAAATAAAATTCATTTGGGATTCCATCTATCCCAGGTGCTTTCCGACACTCATCCCTTTTAAAGCCGTCCACACCCTTTCCCCTTCAATCTATAGACCCTTCTATCATCGCTCTATCTGCTGACTCTAGGTTTCTCTGTATCCCCTTCTCTAAAATCTTCATATCTGCCATCTTCCTGTTTCCCCCTCTCATATATATCTCAAACCACTTATCAGCATAACCACTCATACTTTCCGTAGTTACTAACCTCTGTCCCATCGTATACCCTCCCACATCCGTATGTACGTCCAACTTCATCATAGTCATTGTCCTCTGTCGTGTCTTTAATCGCCGCAATACACAGGCGGATGGCTTATCTCCCCACAAAACATCTTCCAATCCACCTCTCATTCTCTCACCATCAAATCTTGCATTCTGCATTTCCATCAATTGCGCTTTGATGCCCTCAATCTCTTGTACTGGATGAACCTTCGTAGCACTGTTTCAACTGCCCTTCCAAATATCTCTGTAAGCCATATTTCCATTGACTTACCTCCTTTCCTTTCCTCATATAAAAATTTTTGATTCCTGGTTTAGCATATTCCTCCCACCATCGTAGTATATCACCTCCTTTTCTCCCCTTGGTCCACTCATTAGTCCACCACTCAACAAAACTATCACCGTCCTCCAGCTCATCTAACAATCTCACATTAAGTTTCCAATAACTCATGTAACGCTTTGGTAAACCTCCCCATCCCACATCCACGACCACTCCTCTATGATCTGAAAACACTACATTTATAGTTCCTGTTTTAGCAACCTGTAACCCGGGAGAAGCATAAATACGATCTAGTGCCGCATATCCTCTCCTCACATAAGTATGCTCCACGTTCCACCCCCTCCCCCTCACTACATCCGCTAAGCCTGCTCCCCCCCAAAAAATCCCGAGGAACCCCAAAACACCCCCCC